>JABUQX010024373.1:0-10000 GCA_015478945.1 Trachelipus rathkii
ATTACCGATGTATTAAGAAGAGAGTAATAGATACCTTATATAAGGGTAGGGGGATTAAGGGATACTGTTAGAATTTTATTGAGATAATTTAGTTTAGTTCGAGTGTTGTAAGGAAGATATATATACGGATATATATATATATATATATATATATATATCTTATATATAGTATAATACACGCAATATACGTATAAACTCATACTATATACTCATGTTAAGATATTAATATTGTGGACTCAGACTGGATGCGAAGTAAAGCAACCACGGTGTGAAAAAATAAAAAAATATAATGATATAATAAATAATAATATAAATAAGTAATAATATAATAATTAAATAATATAATATAAATAATAATAATTAACTAAATAAAAATAAATTTTCATACATAATACAGCTCTAATAATAAATTATTTTCCAATTCAGATAACGATAACCGATGGTTGAATACCATACCGAAACCTAGTAGAACCGGAGCGGAGAGCCGGTGCCGGAGCCGTGAAGCTCAGGAGCGGACCGTGAGGAAGTCAAGAGTCTATGAAGTTACGGAGCCGGAGTCGGAGCCACAGTCGGCTCGAAATTGAGATCACTCCATGATCTCGTGATCTCAATTTTTCGCTATATTCCCCGAACTAAGAAACTTATAATGAAAAAATAATAGCTGAAATTATAAAAATTAAAATTTTAAATTTATATGGGATAACATATATAATTTAGGGTGAGGGCGGAGTATATATAGTATGATAGGTGTTATGTAGTTATGTCGAACATCATAGCGCGCAGTAGTATAAAAAAAAATAATATACAAACAAACACAGACAAACCTTCGGTTTGTACGTTTAGTACGGATTTGAGACAGCCCTTCGGTGCTATCATCCTCCATACATAATACCTTAAATATATCTTCATATTCATATATTAATATATATGTATAATAAAAGTGGTCGCTCAAGTGGTATCATTTCTCTTTAAAGCACATAATTTACAATATATATATATATATATATATATAGTATATATATATATAATATATATATATATATATATATATTATATATATATTAATTTATATAATAATATATATTAATATATATATATTAATATAATATATATATATTAATATATATATATATTAATATATATATATATATAATAATAATATTATAATATATATAATATATATATATAATACAATACCTGGGGTATTTATATATTGGTTTGAGTGGTGTGTTATCGAGTTATGACTGAGGGACTGATTGGTAAGAAGAACACGTGAGTAAGATGCATTACAAATGATTATGTTATGAGATAGTTGAAAGATCAAATTTTCACATTGAATAACGAAAACGACTGAGAAAAATGATCTAGAAAAGAAGTATATAATATGTGTGAGTATATTATATCTACTTTTATACTAGAACACGTATCAATACTCGAGACACTTTATATACACAGAATTAATAAGACTTGAGAACTGCTAGAGCGTTAGGACACAGTCGTTTACATGTATTATAGCCGAGTCCTGTGTGCTGTGGCAGTGTTGGGAGTCTTAAATTGAAATATATCGCTTCGAGTAAATGGTATCGGATAAGTATATCAACAAATAATAAGTTACTCATTAAGTTGGAGAGATTTCGGTGATTTGATAATCATATTTGAAAAGATATGTTAAATTTGAGGGATTAAAACTAGATTGTATTTAATTAATAATGAAGTTGAGTACGGGACTAGTGTATGTCTCTCTATTTTTTATTTAAATTTGTTATATATGGAGGGGTGATGAAAGATATAATAGATGAGTTACAACGTGTAGGTAAGTGAGATAAGGTGTTTAAGTAGTATATATATAGTAGTAAAGTAGATTTAGGAGTGAGTGTACTACTTGCTTTATTATACTCAGTTAAATTATATTATTGATATTTTTGTGCGGTATACGTAAATTACTGAATGAAGATATTTGTAAGGATTGGTAATCCAGATCGTTGCAGGCTATTTAGCAGATACTACGTAAAATCGAGGTAGTAGTTTATTGATAAAGTAAAATTGTAGAAACGAGTAAGGTTATGTAGATAATTGAAGTAGGAGAAATCCTAGTGATAGGATAAGTCAATGCTATGAATGAGAGCAATATACTACCTTTGAGGAACAGGTTCTGAGTTTAAATATTTAAGTGAATATAATATGTTGGTAATTGAAAAGGTAGACAACTGAGATGATGCAAGATAAAGATGTATGTTGGAAGTGTGAATGGTAAGGATATGTATAAGCGAGGAACATATTTAAATCCTCACTTGTGATGGATACAATAGAACCTAAGTCTATAGTGAGGTGCATACTACGGGTTTGCAATGAATAGTGGATATGTATTGTTACTTATATATATATACTATGAGTGCTTATGTATAATGTATAAGTATATTTATGAACTATAATTGGATAGGTATAAGGAATAAAGAGGTTAATAGAATCTAGATACAATATTGTATACTAATTATATTATCCGATGGCACTCATAATTACTTGTAGTTTATATAGTATTAGTATATATAGGGGTGAGGTAGTTAGCTAGTATGTTTGTATGAGAAAATTTTAGATATAAAATATTAATAATGTCATATATGGATATAGAGCTGTGTGATGTAGAAAAGGCGTAGATAGATAGAATAAACTAGAGAAGTGATAATATGAGATGTATTGGGTTACATATATGTGAAATAGGAATGAGATTGAAGATGTTACGGTATATTTAGGTATACGTATAAATATTTTAAATATATTATATATATAAGTATATATAATATATAGTGGTTTGACGTCCGTGCCTACTTTGCTTGGAGTAGAAATCATCAATGGGCGTTAGGAATGAAAGAAGAATGAGTTGTTATTACACAGAATGTAGATCCTGCGTGTATGATTTAATTCTACATGTTAAATCCAAGCGTGCGCGCCAGGTTCAGGTTAAAGAGAAATGAATAATGGTGAGAATAGTAAATTAACTATATACAAAAAACAAATTATAAAAAATAGGAATGCATACGCATAAACATTGGCTTATACATACTTCCTGCAGCACACATAATAAAATAAATTAAGAATAAATTAATAAATTAATTATATAAGACATTGATTATATATTAATTATAGTTCTTGAGTTGGACTTCGTACGCGGATTTTATATAATAATATATACTACTACCTTAAGTGTTACACTTAATGACTTTATAGCTCAGGACTCTTTCATATCATATATGATATCTCTATCATATTTGGGGTTTACATATATATATCACTATGAGAGTATATATATACTAAGGGAATCCAATCCACCTATATTACATAATTATATCATTATACATTTATTAATATTGTATTATATTACTATATATGTGTGGTAACTTACAGTACTTTACGGTACTTACAGTACTTTTTAATTCAAAAACGCATACAGTCATTTTAATAGAGTCAAAATAACGTTCTTATTACGTTTTAATATAGAACAAATGAGAACAAGTCGCCGCTTTCCTTCCTGCCACTTATCATTCCTTTCCTTCAGAACATTTCTTACTGACTCATCTACTTTGTTTCGCAGTGGAAAGCGAGAGAAGATATATGTATCTACTAATCACGAATGTGCAAGTTGAGAGGTTGTGAACCTGCACCAGGGGCAAATGAACCGCCAATTGACTGACGATATACTATAACTTGAACCAGACCGAACTGGTGGTCTTGCGAAGTCCGAAGCTAGCGCGTAAATCGTGAACACTTATGAGGTGTAGCTTAATATACTGACTGCGTACGAATGTTCGCACTCTAAGGCGTTATCACGATATTATGAACGATCTAAAGGATTACATTTCTGAATATATATCCGAGTAATAAGCAGTTCTTAACTTTTCATTCAACTATACTATATCGCCAAGTACATGTACATTCTGACGCCTATAAAATGGTCTTGTACTACAAAAAATATCTTGTCATCAGAGATCTCATATAACTAACATCGTATTATTTGGCTTATCATATCTACTATAGAGAAGTTTTTTTGCAATATAATTGCTCTACATATCCAACTAAATCTTCCTTACCTTCTTCTAGCACCTGAGTCAAAAACAGTTCATAACAATATTCGACTATCACTGGATACCAGAATTTTCTATCCACAAGATTACATCTCAGTCATACTCTCCGTATAATTATGTCAGAATTTTCTATTCTACAAGATTTTTACATCTCAGTCATGCTCTCCGTATATATATTATGTCACTATCAGTCATGTTTGATAATTCGTTTTCTCGAGAAGTGGTAAATCTTAGTTCGTTGAATATTTCATACACTTTGATTTTACTGGTTTATCTTTGATAAAATTCCCCTTATATATATCAGACACTATAAACGAAACTTCGATGTCCCTTTTGGAGATTATAATTTGCAGATTTACACCGTTTAGAAGGTTAAAGGTCGAACGGTCTCACAGAAAATAAAATTATTTGATTAATGTAAATATTGAGAAATTCTATATCTGAGTTATTAGGATTCAGCTAGAACTCGTAATTTTCAGTTCCACTATATTGGCGTTTTAATAAATGCCAAATAAGTTATTTGCTTAACAAAGCGTGGCAGTTCGAGTTTAATTCACTTATCGTTATACATCGTGGAAATTAATCGAAGAATCCAATGAATGTGAGTGTATTAGATTAAAAGTTGAGTTATTAGTTGTGGCGTTAAGTACTGGATGAGCGTAGATATATAACCCTTACCGTCCCTTACGCAACGTTTTAAGACGCGCAGTAGACTTGCATATACCCAAGACCATGTTCAGTCCTTGTCCTAACGAGTATCGGAAACTGTAGAATAAAGAGAGATAAAGAGGGATATATATGCTGTGTAATATGAATACATGATGTAGTGCTTGTGTTCTATATTATTTGATCAACTGTACACATATAAAGTGTTCATCGAACACTACGTATAATGGAGTGATCGAATATAATACCCAACAGGTTATGAGCATCATTCACATTACACTCCTCACACTGCTACAAAACCGGTCAGTGTCTACTCTATATTTATATCCACTTTAGAGTTAAAATACCTATATGTCAATCAAAATCCATCACGTGAAATTTGCAGATCCACTGAACACGAACGGCAAGTCACACTCATATTCACAAAAGAATAAAACATATGCCTAATTCTATCTTAGTAGTCATGATATATCTTTCATAACATCTCTAATTTACCATCACCGTACTGCAATCTAAGGATCCAACGTTATACATAATCAATTTTCCATCAGAGAAGAAATCCACACCAAAATTGCACAATTTATGTTGGTTATTCTTATTGAAGATATACCGCAAAATTAAACACACATTATTTAGTTCATTTCAAAACAAATTGCTTCTGTATATACCCATACTAATCTTCATATCAGCAGACACAAAGAACACCACTCGCATAAATCTATTGATCTCTTACTTTTGATTTTGGCCTCTGACTTTCTCGGACATGGCTAAGTCTATTATGAGTTAGTGTTCTCCTCATTCTCAATGTCTCAGTAATAACTGCTTACAAGTTTGTATAACGATGTCTAAAGACTTCTATATATGTGAAATCTTCCTTCTTAGAATTCATGATAGTTACTTACAACTTAATTTATATAAGATTTTGACCGCCTAATGACCTTTTTCTGGTGGTCAGTTGATTACGTTAATGTTATCGCGTTCAAAGAAATGCGAAATGACAACATACATTGCGGCGAACAAAATGTAAAATTCTTCTTAGACTCAAGTTCCAAGGTTCATCGAAAATACACTAACAAATTGCCCAAAACCCAATATAAAATTATGTCGTATCATCTAGCATATTCAGTTAAAACAAAACTTAACTAAAAATAATAATAATCTTTTGTATCAAGCAAATAGTCCGATGCTTTTGAGCAAGTCTTAATTTACATATAAATTAGCCTTTACAATATAAAAACTTAGTTACATTTTATATATATATCTTTAATATTAATTTTGTAAAATATTTTTAAAGGAATATGGTGTTATATAAATAATTATTTATATATAGCAGTGTAAAAGCCAATATATATGTTTTCCAACAATAAATATCACTACAATAGAAAAGGAAGTCCTTTATCAGATTTCTCACAATCTATATATATGGACTCTTCTGTTTATCGTGAGACACATACAGACCATTTCGCTTTCTCTAATCATCCAGCAATTTTATTTACTGGGCCCCTTACGATTGACCCAGTCGTATCCATCGTATATCCAGCCTCAACATTTTCTCTTAATTCACTTGTGACCACTAAGCCACCCTTAATTACTACTCAACCTCATCTATCTTAACTATTCATGAAAATACCGCAAAATTTGGCATCAGAATATGATTTTTGTGACCAGCAAAACATCCCAGAAGTTAGAATCTCCTAATTGAAAAAAATTCCAAGTGTTCTAAAACAATTATCAGATTCAGTTCCTACACTTCATTTTTATATTCACAAACTAACCTTACTATCTCTTTGCTTCTAATCATAACTTCAAACAGTTAAATCGCACATGAACTCTAAAGATCTTAACCATCTCTAATATATACTTAATCGTTTTTTAAATCTCAGACTAAATCAATTGTACTGAATTACTATAAGTGAAATGAAACTTATAGGTTTCTAAAACCGTGTTTTTCATTATCCTCTTTGCCATCATTTGTATTATATATATTTCACTGCCATGCTGTGCTTTTATTCTTTAATAACTTTCACAGCCGACATCATTCTGCTTAGATTTCTTCTACTACATTTTCTGATTTCCGGTGTATTCTCAGCGCACCTCTACCCCTCAATCTTGGGAAATAGAAGAGAATACCATAATAATTAATAATAATAACTATAAATATATTATATATATATATTATAATATATACTTTAAGTTATTATATATTTATATATATATATATATATTTATTATTTATATATAATATATATATAAATAATTCACTTCTTTTGCAATATTACTACTATTATTATATAATATATATTATATATATATATAATTTAATCACTTTATATATAAATACTATAATATATGTACGTCTGGAGAGACAACGGTCACACTCCATTTACAATTCAATGCATTATGATCACAAGCTCTGAGATAACAGACTTAAAAGTATATAATGAGTCTTTCAATGAATTAAAGTTTACCCTAAAGAAGGATGTAGCTATACGATTGAAAACAGGACTATATCAGGCTTTCTTTAATCAATTATACAACGAGAGCCTACCACCCTGAGAAAAGATAGCAACAATTGCCTGTATTACTACTGTCACTATAATAATGAAGTCAATGAAATAATACTGCACTGCGTCAAATTAGAGTAATAGTCACTATCGGAGGAAAGCGTAGTTCCACTTCTCCATAAAAATATTAGAAATATATGTACAGTTTACTATGGTGAACTATCTCAAAAGAAATGCCGAATATTTAGTTTAGGAGTAAAAAATTGAGCAAATAATCAAATAAAGAGTTATGACCGTAGATATACTTCTTTAGAAAGAACGCTAATACTTACATGCACTTAGAGTAGATTATATAAGCAATCTAATCACGAAATATAGAAGGAATTACACCTCCATCTTACTTAATTAATTTGACCTTTGACCTTTGTCAAAATTCACTACAATTCAGAAAAAAAAATCGATCAATTTTCGTGAATAGTCCTACATAAGCGCATTATATGAATTGTCGAATGATTATTAGCGTGATAGAAAAGTATTATGATCTGTGTTCACATAAACCATTCTATAACTACTTTATGTAAGATGCGCAATGTTATGTGAAGATCTCCTCACTCCACTTGAAATATGAAGTTCGTAAGTAGCTTGGGTCAGAAAGAGGTTGATGGACATTAATAATGGGACTGATATTAGAAGATCTGCACCAAGTTATCTTCGAAGGAAGTCAAACCTCACGTTGTACTCTCTTTTCTAATCTATTATATTTTTTAGTTATTTATCTTTTTTCTCTGCTCTATAACTTTCTCTTTTCTTTGAATATTTTCTAATCTCTTTTTTATTCTTACTATCTTTTTCGTTAGCTATTTTACTTTTTCTCTTTTTGTTTTTTTATCTTCATCTTGGAATGAAGCTAAAATTTACCCTCACATTCTCTTATGCAAACAACGCATAAGAATTCAGGTTCAACCTTGTACGCCTGCAATAGCGGAAGCCCGCCCTTTTGCAAGAGTACAAGAAGCCCGCTCAGTTACTTCTAGCTTTGTAAACTGTTGAGACGCTGTGAGCGATTAGTGAAATGTAATGGTCTCTTATAAAAACCGTATCACTTTCTATATATATATTATATACTATATTATATATATTATATATATATTTATATTATATTATATTATATATATATATCTAGTATTATATATATTATATATGTATATATATCTCATATATATATATACTATATATTATATATATATATTATAATATATATATATTATATATATATATATATATAATAATATATATATAATATTATATTCAAATATTCTAGTTAAATGCTCCAGTAATACAATCGTTAAGAAATCCTTAATGTTGTGGTAAATTAAATAATTAATCACCACTCATCTACTATATAAATTTATATATTATTATTTAATATATTTATATATATAATATTTAGTATATTAGTTATTAATATTTATAGTATATATAGTATTTATTTATATATATATTATATTATATATATATATTATATTTAATATATATATATATAATAATACATATCCTAATATAGTTTATTATATGTATTATATAACTATATTATGCATGTGTATTTTGTATCTTAAATATTTACAGGATAATATTAAATGAATTTAAGTTGAATGGAGAAAACTTTCGCAGCTGAGTGCGAAGACAATATGAGTTTTGTATGTATTATATCATTAATGCCGATTTTATGGGTAGCGTTCAATTTGGGATATATCCATTATTGTTTTATTTTGGGTTTATATTATACAAGGTAAAATAATTCATTATAAATTTAATAGCAATGTCTTAAGTTAAGAAAAGTAGTAGAACTGGAACATCATGATATTAATTATGCAATACGGAAAGTGTGTTTACAATTGTTGTTAATATTTGAATATTATATATTTTAGAGGTTATTATTAAATGTGGTATTGCTACACATCTAAAAAAATGTGTCTTTATGAAAAATATATGATTAATGATTTATTTCATTAATTACAATTTAATTATTTTACCAGTCACTTTCCATTAATGTAATTTTCCTAACCGTAGAAAAAAAATTGGGGTTTTTTGGGGGGGTAAAATTTTGTTTTTTATAGGTTTTTCTTATCCTTGTGAACTGTTAGATTTATTCGAGGGTTGGAATTGGATTTGGATGTTGAATGGTTTGTCCTTCTGCATGGAAGTAGTAACCCAAGAGGAAATTACTACAAGTTGGCTTCTCTTGCAACAGGATGAAGTGAACCGTGCTCCTGAAACGCACAGTCAGATGATGTTTGAATCCGAACCCTGTGCCGCCGCTATTTACTCACAAAGAAACCTCTATAGGTCAGAAAGCGTTGGAAAACGCGGAAGTAAGGAGAATAGATACAATCAGATAAAATTCTGATTGCATCTGACAATAACAATCAGGTATTAATATATTATATATAAGGTATATATATATATATATATATATAATATATTTATAAATATATATAATATATATATACTATATATTAATTATATTATATATATATTATATATATATATATATATATATATGTGCTTAACACTTCAAAGATAGTTAGCTAGCTAGTTAGATAGATAAAAAATAATGAAGTACTTTGGCCAAAGAAAATTTTAAGAAAAGAAAAAAATTTTGAAATTTTTTTTATTATTATTATTATTATTATTATTATTATTATTACGATTTGTAAATTGTATAGTAAGCAATAACGATGATGAAAACGA
>JABUQX010024373.1:15000-22500 GCA_015478945.1 Trachelipus rathkii
GATAAGCGAGGGCCTAGGACCTTTTCCAAGAAAAGGGAAGGGTACAAACCTCCAGATGGGAAGGTAAAGACTAACGCGAGAGTATATATGGCAGAGAGCCAGCCAAGAGATTTTGAGGTGAATGAAGAAGAGGAGTATGGTGATAGGATGTTTGAGGGAGAACTTTCTCATCCCCAGGATAGGATAGAGAAAGAAAATTTTTAGAGTGTGGCAAAGAGAGGAAACGTGTAAAAAGGAAATTTCGGAAAAGAATGGAGAAGTGGGAAGCTAAGAAGAAAGAAAGAGAAGTCGTGCAGCAACCTTTTAAGCTAGGACGACACTTTTACGCGAATGTCTATCTTGCTCCATCTTTGAGTAGTATGGAGGCGAAAACATGCGTTTTGATCGATTCAGGATCAAGCGTCAGTATCATCACAGCCCGGCGGTTAAAGGAATTGGAGATCGAGGGAAAATTTAAAGTACCCCTCCAAAAGACCGATTTAGTAGTACAGGGGGTGAACAACAAGCCAACGGTACTAAAGGGAGAGATACAGTTGTACCTTCGCCTGCATGAAAGACATTACCTCACTACATTCCAAGTGAGCGACGTAAATGGAGAGAATAGTTGGGATATCCTTTTAGGAAACAACATTTTGTCTAACCTTCCCATAACTCTAAACCTCTTTTCTGCAAAAATGTCTATCAAAGAAGATAGAGAGATAGACATTCCGATCTTTGCCCAACAAGGAATTTATTTAGTTAGGGAATTTTCTGATGGGAATCTTAAACGAGTAAGAGACCCCAAAAAGAAGGAGGAGCAGTTGCCCCGGGCCCGAGGGCCTAGAGGGAAGAGAATTAAGGATTCGAACCAAATTTTCGCTGAACCACCCGCACGTGCTGCGGATAAGCATCTTTTTCATAGGAAGGCCGCCTTGCCAGTTAAAAACGTACGCAACGCGGATAAGCATCTTTTTCATAGGGAGGCCGCCTTGCCAGTTAAAAACGTACGCAACGCGGATAAGCATCTTTTTCCTAGGGAGGCCGCCTTGCCAGTTAAAAACGTACGCAACGCGGATAAGCATCTTTCCCATAGGGAGGCCGCCTGGTCAGTTAAAAACGCACACGCCGCGGTTGAACCTCGTTCCTATCGGAAGGTCGATCTGTCAGTATCCCAGGGGGGAGAGACAGCCTCTTCAGTTCGAAATTCGCATAGGCAGCAAGCGCCTAAACGTGGAAAAAGAGATAGGGAAATTGCATTGAACGGAAAAGCTCAAGTTGAGACAGACGAGATGAAAGGAAGGACAGGGTGGGAGATCATGAACCCACCCTTCACTCATCACAGCGCTGATCCCAGAGGAGCCAGATCCAAACTCAAGCACACCCCCTCGAATTTGAAAGAAAATTTGGACCAATCCGAAGATTTGCAAGTCTCGAAGAGCTATGACCATAAAGAAGATGGCCATTTGATGCTTGATGAGGAAATTAAGATAAATTTAAAAGTAATTGAGAAGACTGTTTCTAGTCAATCATGCGGATATTTAAAACTCAGGCCTGAAACTCAAGATAATTTTGAGCTGGAGCGAAAGTGCATAATGACACCAGCTTTCACCAAAGGACCATTATACATAGCAAATACAATTAGTCCGGTGAGGGATAACACCGTTATCCTCAGTTACATAAATTTGAGTGACAAATCGTTTTATTTGAATAAAGATGTGAATCTAGGAGAAAGTTATCCGATTATTAGCAAACAGATCAGAAGAAGCACAGACGAAAGAGGACACCAGAGAACAGTTTCTGCTAATGTGGCCACCTGCTCAAAAGGTCTTACGAAGACGGAGTTAAGGCGAGTGTACAAAGAAATTATTGAAGAGAAGATGTCAAAAGAAGATGCGGAAAACTGTATTCTCGAAAAGCCAGAGTATCTGAAAGAATTACTCTTGCTCCTCATGGACTACCATGACGTATTGGCACTCGATGATGATGCTGTCCCCGTCTGCCCGCTTCAGAAATTCAAGATTGAGCTGTTACCTGATGCCCCTAAGGTCATCTTTCGTAAACAGTACAGGTTACCGCACCGGTACCTGCAGGACATCGATGATTTCACAGATTCAGCACTAAAAAAGGGGTACATAAAAGCATGTTACAGCCCACATTCGTCCCCGTTACTAGTAGTGGCCAAAAAGAACAGTACAAAACCGAGGGTGTGCCTCGATTATAGGTACCTCAACTCCCACAGCGTACAAGACGTGTTTCCTCTGCCTTCTATTGACGAGATTTTTACGTCCCTAGGGGGTAATACCGTGTTTACATCCGTAGATTTACTCGATGCATATAATGCCAGAGATAGAAGAAGAGACGCAAAAGCTGATGGCGTTTAGAACCAGGAAAGGCCTTTGGTGTCCCACTCGTTTGAACGCCCCTAGTATCTATGCTCGTACAATGACAATGGCCTTGAACCATCTACTAGGGCCTGTAGCACAAGTCTACCTAGACGACGTATTGGTGCTAGGAAGGAACGTGCCCGAACACTTCGAAAATTTGAAAAAAGTGCTCGCTGCTTTCAGAGAAAATAAGCTAAGAATAAAATTATCCAAGTGTAGCTTCCTACAATCGTCCGTTTTATACTTAGGTTTCAAGATAGGAAGACATGGAATTAGCCCAGATCCGGCCAAGGTAGAAACAATGAAGAGTTTCGTCCCTCCTACGAATGTCAAGGAGACACAGAGTTTACTTGGTTTCTTCTCTTATTTTCGCTTCCTCATAAAGGACTTCGCAGTGGTAGCACAACCTTTGTACGATCTGATAAAGAAAGATGTCCCTTTTCTTTGGACGAAAAGACAACAACAAGCTTTCGACACTTTAAAAGATAAATTAGTGGTGCAGCCACAACTAACTTTCCCTGATTACAGCAAAGAATTCTTTGTGAACACAGATGCCAGTAATTACGGAATAGGGGGAGTGTTGTACCAACTGACAGATGAGGGGAAAGAGAAACCACTCTCTTTCGTGTCCCGGGTACTCAGAGGAAGCGAGTTAAATTATGACACGATTGAAAAGGAATGTTTAGCCGTGGTGTTCTGCTTGCAAAAGTTTAAGAACACCATCTTCGGCTATAAGGTAACTATCATCACTGACAATCAACCTCTCTGCTTCATTTTTCGAAATAAACAGCAGACAGGCCGGTTAGCTAGATGGAATCTATTAGTAAACAGTTTCTCCCCCACCATAGTATATAAAAGAGGAAAGCATAATGTCGCCCCAGACTATTTGAGTAGGCATCCGGCATCTAATGTGTTCCTGGTCAAGGAAACAGAAAAAACAGAAAAGTTGCCTCGAATAGATTTCGTTCTGAGTCGGGAAAATTTCATAAAAGAACAAGAGAGATGTCCCCGTGTAGGTAAATTAGTAAAATGGGCCAAAGAGAACCCCAGGACATATCCACACATCTTCATTAAAGGTGTTTTACATTACGCCACGCAAGCTAAACCCTATCTTGTACAAGTTCCGGACAGTATGATCTACAGTGTGATAGACCAGTGCCACGCTTCACTAGCTAGCGGACACGGAGGTCAGCTAAGAACAGAAAAGAGGGTAGAAGAAAAATACTATTTCCCCGGTTTACAAAAGTTAGTTAAGGAATATTGCAGTCAATGTGTGTCATGCGCTAGAACTAAGGGTCCCAGACCTCCTACAGCAGAGATCAACCGATGGCCATTGCCTTACACACCCTTCTCACGCGTTCATGTTGACAGTATTGGGAAATTGCCTGCTTGTACAGGATCAGGAGCCAAATACATCTTAGTATTTCGCGACGTTTTGACACGGTATGTCAATTGTGCCTTGCAAGACGAGGAACGCAGCCAGGAAATGTGCCAGAGGCATGCAGACGAGAGGGTCATATGTAACATAGTGCCCTCAAAACTACTTGTCTCTGACAATTGCCTTGGAATTTACCGGCCAGGTATTTAAGGACTATGTAAGGCGTGGAGAATAAAGAAGGTTGGAAATTTTTGCCTTACAAAGGCCTCCCAAAAATGGTGTTGGTTAGAAGATATAAATGCTGATATGAATCTTCTTGCGACATTACGTTGAATGCAAATCACCGAGACTGGGATAAATACCTTAGTTTTGCCCAAATCGCTATCAATTCCGCGTATAATCGATCTATAGGGTCCTCCCCACACTTTCTCTTGCATGGTTACATAAAAAGAGTCCCCTATGAGATGCCCGACTATGTATCACCATTTGTGAATAAGACAGAGAAAATGAGATTCATCTCGGATGAAGTAGATACGATAGTAGAGAGGATCGATTATATAAGAGATTTGGCTAGAGAGAAGTTAGAAGCGGAAACCACAAAAACTTTGGAGCAACAGCATAAAAAGGCCAAGCAAAGAGAGTTCAAAATAGGAGATTACGTTTTCATTAGGGCAGTCAAAAAGCCCCATCAAAGTTCAAAGTTATGTCCCAAGTTTGAAGGGCCATACATTGTCCGATGTTTAAGAGGACCAAACAAACTGATGGTATATTGTTTAAGCTCAGGCCAAACCTTCCCTGTCCATGTGGACAACGCTAAGGTGATCCCGGCAGAAAAGTTCACTGAGTCACATTTTGACTTCATGAACGATGAAGTTTGGAATCCCCACGCCGTAGAAGAAATGTTAAGCTCCAAAGAAGAAAAAAGGGAAAGAATTGAGGAAAGACAACCGAGAAGCGACCCAGGAGTCCCTTCTGAGAGAGAAGACGAGGAAGCAGAAGAGGTAGAAGAAGACGAAAGAGTAGAAGAGGTGGAAGAAGACGAAGAAGCAGAAGAAATAGAAGAGATAGAAGAAGTAGATGAAGTGGAGGAACTTCCTCCTCCAACAGATCAAGAGTCTTCCCAATATTCTTTCCAAATTCCCACAACGCCACCAATTCAGTCCGGACACAGCTACTTCCCAATTCCCCATCCACAACCAACTCAGCTAGAATACTACAACTCTTACTCTATCCCCCCACCTCAGCCGGTACCGAGTAGTACGAATTCTTGGAGCCATCCAACTCCCGTGCAACAACCGACCCCGGTGGAACCCGTAAGAGAGAGTAAACCCGTCGAAGAAAGAAGATTTAGCGATGAGATTGTGGAAAGAAGAAGATACAGCGATATAGTTGCAGGAAGAGTGCGTCCAGACGGTGAATTTCAATGTTCCACTCCTAAAAATGACTTCCCAAGAACCCCCTCCAACCCTGCGGTTCGGAGAAAAGAGTTTAGACCATCTTTATCCCCTATTCAGCAAGAGATTTCCATAGAAAACCCTGTTCAAGAAATTCTTCAGGAGCCACCGGCACATGAAGGTGAGGTGTATGGAGCCTATGGTGGATCCCCTCCAAGAACAAATTCCCCTGTGAAATCTCCAATTTCCCCAGTAAAAGATGGCCACCATCCCATTCCCACGGTTGTAGATTCATCTCCTAAGGAATTCATCCCAGATAACAGAAAACAGGACCCATCTTACAGGCCCCATAATCTGTTCACTGGTCCTAGAGATTCTACACCCCGAGTAACCAGAAGTCAAACAAGGATGAAGGAACAAGCTTTACAACAACAGACCGAGGTAAAGGACAACACGGAGACTACAGCGAAGACTCCTGTCCAACCTCCGCCTGTCGAATTGGAATTGAACACAACAGTCCGAGGAGGGAAAACTTGGTATTTGCCTCCTGGTTACTAGTTCATCCCAATTTTGTATATACTTCGTATATTCCTAGATTTAAGAAAAAATTCTTTTAGTTTTTAGGATGAATTCTTCTTATATTACTTAAAAGTAGTAATATCAAGACAATGCTTCAGGTACATTTCGCACCGCGTCTGTACCAATTTCTCTATTTAGTTAAGAAAACCATTAGACTGGATTAGGAAAACTATAGACTGGATTAAGTAACGATCGTTAATAGGTTAAGATGATCTAGCTTGGATTAATATATATTCCTAAGAACTTAATCTTAGAATTTGGACACAGTTTTAGAAATTAAGATGATTTAGTCTGGATTAATTTGTTCGTAAGAACTCTAAGTTTAAAATTTAGATGTAGTTCTGATAGATTTTAACCTAGATTAATTCTTTAGATATAGTCTGATCAGTTATAGTTTTACTCATTTTTTTTATATAAAGAAACCTTTTAAAAATATGTTTCACTCTCAGAACAAGGGGGGGGACAGCAATTTTTAATACAAAAAAATAAATATAAAATAGAAAACCCAAAAAACTTTTCTATTAAGAAAACAAAAAAAATAAGTAACTAGTAAGTAAGTAAGTAATAAAAAACTAACTAGTAAGTAAGTAAGTAATAGAAAACTAACTAGTAAGTAAATAACTAAGTATTAAATAGTATATAACGTTGAGTTTAAAACTCTTACATTTAGATATTAATCCAACTAACTCAATTATAGTTAAGAAACCATTTAGTTTAGTTAATTTTAACAATGTTATTAAACATAATTAGGCGACCTTTTAATTTCATCACAACAAAGAAAAGTATAAAGTATAAATATTTCAGAAATGAATTTCGGAAAACAAACTTTGTTGCTACTCATCATCTTATCAACATGCCAAAGCAACCTCATAAATGAAAAAGAAGAAACAAAGATTCTACCTGGTTTAGTTCTGTATCGTACTGGAGAAGTTAACTTCATAGAAGGATACCTCGATCTAGTTATCTCTTTAGAATGTCCTCCAGACATTAAAGAAACAATCATCAAGACGACTAAACTGGTAAACAACGTTAAAGAATCATTTTTACCATCGTTCGAAACCATGTTTCTAAACGTTTCAACACATCAAAGGGCTCACCAATGGGAATTCAAGCTAATGACCATTCGAGTAAAAGTGTTAGCCCAGAAATTGAACGAAGTGAGTGAACTACCTTGGATCTCAGCACGATCAAAAAAGAAACGAGCTGCTTTCGAGTTCGGAGGAGACGTCCTCAACATTCTTTTTGGTACGGCGACAGACAAACAGGTGAAACTACTTCGAAAGAAGATCAACATTCTAGGTAATTATGCCTCTACTTCAAATTTATTGATTACTGAACTAAAGGAACAGTTGAAAGCGAATACTCGTACTTTAATAAACTTTAGGGATAGCTTACAAAAATTAATAGAGTTCCAAAATAGTTTAAGTGCTACGCACAACATAATAAATCAAATGGGAAGCATCAGGGCGTTAATAAATCTAATTGAACAAACCGTGTCTAACATACATCAAATACACCAGTTGGTGATAAACTCGCTTCAATTAGCTAAAAATAAAATTACTAACTCGCAACTTTTTTCTCCCATTTTCTTATTGCCTTTTGTACTAGAAATGAACAAAGAAACTAAGCTACACACAGTCATTCCTCTAGAAACAAAAACTTACCCAACTTTCTTAACTTATTCTTGGACTATCCAATCTGCAGCTAGCCCTTATGAACTAATCACTTTAATTCCTTTTATCTCAGTAGAAAATTTTATCTCATATAAACTTATACCTTTTCCTAC
>JABUQX010024373.1:27500-28604 GCA_015478945.1 Trachelipus rathkii
ATTTTCGGAACAACACATTTTTCAAGTTTTCTATTATTTTCTATGGAATAAAATTCGACAATATATATATATATATATATATTATATATATATATATATATATATATATATATATATATATATATATATATATATATATATATATATATAATATACTATCTATATAATATATATATATATATAATATATATATATATATAATATATATATATATATATATATAGAGAGAGAGATGAGAGAGAGAGAGAAGAGAGGAGAGAGTTACCAAGGACTAACAAATGCTGTTTTAGTAGTTGTAGCTGAGTTTCTGAAATTTTTGGGGCGCTGCCAGTCTGCAGTGCTTATTGACGAGCCCGCCACTGTTATATAATATAATATATAGTATTAAATTATATATATATATATATTATATATATATATATATATATTATAGATATTATATATATTATATATATATATATATATATATATATAATATATATAGATATAATATTAATATATATATATATATATATATATATAATATTCAATTGACAATTAACTGATAAGAAAACAAATTTGGTTTTAGAACTCACAAAACAAACCAAAATACAAAAAATTATATTTCGATATCTGATTGAAAAAATATTTTGCTGTTATAAATATTATATATTATATATATATATATATATATATATATATATATATATATATATATATATATATATATATATATATATATATATATATATATATAGATATAATGTATATATATATATAATATATAATATATAATAATATATAACCATGCCGACCAAATTAACAAATAACGTTTCTGGCAAAAATATTTTGATAGTCTCATTTTAACGGATTTGCATGATGGTAAATTTCCTTTTATTGCAACATATTTCTGACGATTTCAGTAAGTTACCATTAGAAATCAAGTGAGAGGGCACTAGGATTAAATAAAGGTTATATTTATATAATATAATAATATATATATTATATATATATATATATATAATATATATATATATTATATATATAATATATATATATAATTATTCGACTGGCAAGCGTTTCTTACACTAAAAGGAAGTGTGATGCCCTTCTTGGTTCTCCTTC
>JABUQX010024374.1:0-2500 GCA_015478945.1 Trachelipus rathkii
TCTGCTCGGTCAGCAAGCAGGTTTCACCAAATATTCCTGCTTCCTGTGCTATTGGGACAGCCGGGCGGCAAAGGATCACTGAACCAAAAGAGAATGACCACCGAGGGAAACCTTGACGCCAGGTGACAGGAACAATTCAGTACGTGAACGCACTTGTAACAGAGAGAAATCAATCAATCTTACTTCCCACTACACCATAACTTGTTTGATGAAACAATTTTGTGAAAGGCCCTGACCATAGATGTGAATGCTCCGCTATATATGCCAACGTTTCTGTCTGAGTGACAAGAAGAAAAAAGCTGGGATATTTGATGGCCCACAAATACGGACACTCCGTGATGCTGCCTTTACTACAACAATGACTGTGTTAAAGGCAAGAGAGTGGAATGCTTTTTCAGATGTAGTACAGAATTTTCTGGGGAACAGGAAAGCCGATAACCACTAACATTGTACAGGAACTGCTAGACAGTTTTCATTCTCATGGATGTAGAATGAGTATGAAGTTGCACTACTTACATTCTCACCTAAGCAAATTTCCGGTAACCTAGGCGATGTTAGTGATGAGCAGGGTGAACGCTTCCATCAAGATCTAAAGTTCATGGAAGGACGTTACCAGGGCAAGTGGGATATCAATATGATGGCCGACTATTGTTGGAGCTTGATGAGGGATATTCCAGAACGCTATGCCCAGTAGATTTCGTCATACTGAAGAAAGTTACTAACATTACTAACACCAATCGTAAGGTAATATGTTTAATAACTAAACCCATTCCTTTCTATTGCTCATTTTGTCCCTATTACCTTTATTTCATAGTTGTATGAATGTTTAAAGCATATATTTTATCAAGACATGTGTCATAATCGATTGTGCATTTGTGTTCTCCTCGCTTCTATATATCCCATATATATATATACTAATGATAGATATAGTATATATATAATATGATATATAATATATATAGTATATATATATATAAATATATAATCTATATCCGATAATTGTGACAGACCCTCTTGAAAAAGGTAAAAATCATAAAATTTTACAAATCTGTTACACACAATAGCTCACAAATGATGTGATACGCAAAAACCGATTACATTTTTGGAATCAGCACATCAAATATATCAATAATCAATTGTGAAACCCCGTCCAAGAAATTTCATGTTTACCAGTGTTATTATTATTATTATTATTATTATTATTATTATTATTATTATTATTATTATTATTATTATTATTATTATTATTATTATTATTATTATTATTATTATTATTATTTATTATTATTATTATATATTATTATTATTAAAGAAATTAACTTTAACAAGTAGAAATTACTGAACAAAACAAAAAATTAACTAAACTGTTTAAGCAAAAATTTTAAAAAAAATTTAAAACAAGATTCCATAATTATCTTATTTAAAAATGAATTTATTTGAATATTGAAATGTTGTGGTGTAGGAAAATAAGTTGCTTTCCATGTTGTGGAGTTAAACGTGATCTCTTATCCTCAAACACGTTACCCGCTTCTGAAAAAAGCTTTTTTAAAAAATGCTTTCTGAAAAAAGCTTTTTAAACTTTGAAGACCCGTAGAACTTTATATAGTATATTCCTATTTTACTTAATAAATTTATTGATCCGTTTATCCAAATTTTGGCTTACAGAAAACTAAGAGCTCACAGTATGGATATGACAAGATGCCAGATACTTCTAGAGAGACTCCACTTGTTAATCAGACAAGTTTTAAGTAGAATATGTAAGGTGTAGCGAGAAGTCGAAAAGTTCCGGTTCACCCGCCGAACAAAAATTCTAGTTCCGGTACATCCCCAATATATATATATATATATATATATATATAATATATACTATATATTATATTATGAGAGAGAGGATAGAGATTAAGAGAAGTATAGCTGAATTGATGATTATATATATATTATATTTATATATATATATATAATTAGTTATGTATTATACATAATATATGTATTTAATATATATATATATATATATATATATATATATATATATATATATATATATATATATATATATATATATATATATATATATATATATATATATATATTGGTTTCTTCCATGTACATATAATATTATATTATATATATATATAGTATATATAATAATATATATATATTATATCTAAATTATCGTATGTGTATTTTCATTTATTTATATAATATATTTATATAAACTATACAATATATATATATATATATTATATATATGAGAGTTTATGAGCAGTCTAATGAGGTATATAGGATGGACACAGAGTCTGTATGTAGTAGCGTTCTATAGGACTGTAGAGTGATCTGAGTCACCTCATATTGTACCCGTATATATATAACATAATATAATATAATATTATATATTAAATTATATATATATATATATAATATATAATATATATATATATGAATATATACCACGCTTATACATTACAGGAAGTAGGGTTTATATGTATAATGTGAGTCACTC
>JABUQX010024374.1:12500-17500 GCA_015478945.1 Trachelipus rathkii
GACGTAACAAATGTAACTCAGAAGAGACCTCGCCATAAGTCCACTCAAGGGACAAAATCAACTACTTTAATAGATTGTACCCAAGCAATCGCAGCTATCGGACAGCCTACCAATGAACCCTCTAATAGTTTGCAGGATAATTCTAGCTCTTCCGAGTCTTCCTATAATTCTTCTTCTGAATTTCCCATCTCAGCGCTCCCCAAGGGATTCTATATCTTAACAGATGAAATGGAAAACAGCTCCCAAATGGAGCTTGATGTGATGACCCACTCTCTTTCTAATACTTCCTGCGCTTCCGAGAAAGGCGAATGGAAGACTGTCCAACGCAAACGCCGCAAGCGCTCTAAGCGCTCTGGTTCTATTGGAGGCATGAAGGGAGACCCAGAGGTCCCCATTTCTAACTTAAATCGTCCAATCTCCCAAAATCACTCCCACGACGAATTACTAGCAAAGTCTCCAGTATCGGAACTTGTCAATCCAACGAATCCCATATTGGAACCCTTTATCGCGACCCCAACTCCTTCTCAAAAAGATGACACCTTTCCGGTAACATCTTCCTTCCCCAGTTCCATGGAAGCAACTCCACATCCCTTACACATTTCTGAATCTGCTTACTTGGCAGATACTGATTCCACTCCCATTAATAAACACGAGCATTTTGGTTGCTCTTCTATTGACCAATCAAACCCACATAATAAGTTGGACTTGGTTGAACTCAACTTATCTCGCATTCATGGTGAAGCTCTTTCACCAAATACATCTGAAAACTCCTCCCTAAAAGAGGTCATACAACCTAAATCTCTGGTGTATGACTACCCTTTCCCCCCAGGTTTTGTTCTCCCTCCTCGCCGAGACCCACGTCTCAACCTTCCCTCTCAATCTGAACCCACCTCTAACATTACCTCCAGTCACATAGAGACAATTGTCTCTAATAGACCACCATCATAATATTCATAACTCATCATGACTACTTTCCTTCAATGGAATTGTCGTGGCTATTACTCTAATTTCGAAGAACTTGTTTAACTAATAAACATATGTACACCAAAGTGTATATGTTTGCAGGAACTTCGACTATGTCATCGTGACTTCTTTCAACCATCTGAATATAAATCGCCGTTAACTTCTATAGAAAGAGGGGACAATGATAGGGGAGGGGCAGGAATACTCATTCACAAATCTATCCCCTATTCCCCAGTCCCTCTCCAAACCAAACTTCATGCAGTAGCGGCAAGAATTCACTTGTCCATCGACATTACTATATGTTCAGTCTACTTAGCTCCGAGTAGTAAATTTACTAAGGTCGACTTAGCTGATCTTTTTAAAACAGCTCCCTATCCGGTGTTATAGCTGGTGCCACTTCAACCTCCACCAACCCCTTATGGGGTGACTCCCATCACTTCCTCCAGTCTAAGATGTTAATAGATCTCCTAACCCCCTTTTCGCTGGAATGGCCTTAACACAGGAACCTCCTACTATGAACGTTTAGATTACACGCACTATTTTTTTTGTATTGATATTTGGCTTTGCTCCCATTCCTTATGGATCGTTTTACCTGGTTACCGCTTTGACTTATTTAATTCGGCAGTGATCATTACCCAATAGCATTAAATGAGCTTGTTCCAAGCCCAATGCAAAAACCCAACTCCAGCTGGCGTTATGATCGAGCGGAGTGGGTTCCTTTTTATCAGGCCACAGCTATCCCTCTTTCTCCTTTCAATAACCGATTTCCGACTGTTGATGATGCCTTTTGCTTCTTCCAGAAAGTAGTCATTTCGGCAGCGGAAGCTTGCATCCCGCAGTCTTCCTCAGGCAGGCGGTCGGCAACCCCTTGGTGGTCCCAAGAGTGCGACACAAGCCAACCGAGAGAAGAAGAAACTCTACAGGCAATACAAAAAGACCCGTACCACCCCAAACATGATTATTTTTAAAGCAGCCGCAGCGAGATCTCGGCGAATTAATCGTCAAACGCGTAAACAATATTTTCGAACTTACATATCGACTGTTAACTCCACAACTCCCCTTCCTTTAGTGTGGAAAGTTACACAGAAAATATCTCGTCGCTCTAATAACTCCTCACCCACAGTCCTCCGTTATGGGCCTGATATAACTGATACGATCTCTGCTCCTGCGGTGGTAGCGGATGCGTTAGGTTATAGCTTTGCTAGCCATTCGAGTTCATTCCGCTACACTGAAGCCTTTCAAAAACTGAGAACTGACACAGCACTGCCAGACTTTTCAACAACTGTGAAAGGGGAAGATCATACTACACCCTCTTTTTTACACTTGCAGAGTACCAAACTGCACTGGCGAGTAGCAAAGACGGTGCTCTTGGTCCAGACATGATTTCGTATATCATGCTCCGTCATATACATCCCTCGGCATCAGCATTTTTGCTGGATTTATATAACAGAATCTGGATCGAATCCTCTTTTCCATCTATTGTGGACTACAAGGCATTTGTAATTCCTATGCGCCCAAACCTGGAAAGATCCGAAAGCCTGGCGGAATTAACCAAAGACATGCAAATCACTGAACTGGCCATACCTGTAAAAATTTAATGGATAAAATGTTTTAGGCCGCTTTCTCCCTGTTCTGGAGAGTCGCCAAGCTTTTACACTTCCAGTTTGGCTTCCGCAAAAATCGTTCGACCGCGGATCCCTTTTTAAAACTAAGACCATGACATCCGGGAAGCCTTCTCAACTGGTGGGATGGTTCTTGGTGTCTTCTTTGACCTTGAAAAAGCTTACGACACAACGTGGAGAACTGGGATCCTCCTTAAACTCCATTCGCTTGGTTTTCGCGGACAACTCCCTCTTTTCATTAAATGTCTTTTGTCAAACAGATCCATCCAAGTTCGGTGCTCTTCTATTCTGTCACGCCACTTTACTCTGGATGAAGGCGTTCCGCAGGGCAGTGTTCTAAGTGTACTACTATTTGCTCTCTGATTTAATAACATTGTTACTTCTATCCCAGCGACGGTCAATTTTTCTCTCTATGTTGATGACCTTGCGTTATATATAGCCTTTGTCAGGCTGAATTTTCTCGAACGGCAACTTCAACTAGCTATAGAGAATATTTCGCAATGGGGTAACTCCCATGGCTTCCATTTTTCTCCCACCAAAACCTCAGCAGTGCTTTTCAAGAAAAAAGGGAATCGAAGAACTTGCCACCTTCTTCCAGCGAACCTAACCTTATATGGTTCGCCCATTCCTGTAACTTCACAGGTCAAATTTCTAGGGCTCATTCTAGATGACCACTTAACATATGCACCGCATATTAAACACCTAAAAACAACTTGTCATCGCGCCCTTGACCTGTTACGTCATCTTGCCTCAAAATCTTGGGGTGCTGATCGCAAGTCCCTTTTACGTCTTTATATAGCCCTAGTTTCGATCGAAAGCTTGACTATGGCTGTGTAAGTATAATGGTCAGGCCTCCCCCTATCTACTGCATTGTTGATCCCATACAAAACGAGGGATCCGTATCTCCCAACGGAGCCTTCCGACGTCCCCCGGGTAAGAGCCTTTGAGTTGAAGCCAATGTGATGCCACTCTCTCTTCGAAGAGAATACATCATGGGTGGGGTTACAAAAAAAGTTTAATTCTTCGTTCAACGCCCAATAACCGTCTGCCTGACACCGATTTTGCAGGAGGTGCCTCAGAATCCTAATTACTGGCCATTTGCGAACACGGTTCATAACATCCTTTTACAAAAGGTGCTGCCTTTCTCATACGATGAAGGATACACACCTTGGTTATTCCCCGCTCCCACCATTTGCTTGGCTCTGACCTCTCTCTCCAAATCAAGCCATTCTGCTGCCTTGTTAAAGGCATCATTCCTGTCTCATTCCACAGTTCATGATGAGTTTAGTTCAGTATTTACTGATGGCTCTAAAACCGGGAACGTGTGGGCGCATCTGCTGTCTTTCCTGATCACAACCTTTCCCATACCCTCCCCCCTCATGCTTCAATTTTCACAGCAGAATTAATGGCTATAATGATTGCGCTTTCTCGAATTCTAATCCTTAACCAAGATCAATCTTATGTCATTTATTCAGATTCGCTCAGCACGCTACAAGCGCTTAAAACCCCTTATTCTAAAAACACAATGGTATCTGTTGTGCAGCATTTCTCGGCTGTTCCATTCCCGCAAGAAACAAATTATTTTATGTTGGACCCCTTCTCATGTACTGGTAACTGACAATGAAATCGCTGACAGAGAAGCCAAAATGGCCACCTCCTCATTTCGGAGTTGTTCCAGGTACCTCTCGGATGCCATTCGACAAAGCTACCTCCCATCAACCAATTAAAACCTCCCACCGACAAGGTTTTCGAATCTTATTGGCAAGAGCGACGCTGACGAGTGATCAAAGAGAGGACGAAACTTAGAAAATTAAAGCGATCAATCGGGGAGAGTCCTTCCTCCCACGACGAAACGCTTACATGAGGTGATACTTGCACGCCTCCGTATTGGCCACACTAATATCACTCACAGTCACTATATGTTACGGAACCCCCCCCATTTGCAAATTTTGTCGAAGTCATACCCCGCAATCTGTTCGCCATATCTTCATTGATTGTTCCCAGCTGGACTCTATTCGCCGCCGTCATTTTCCTACTTTACGATCTATAACACCTTCCAAAAAGATTTATCCCATATCTATCCGAATCTTCCCCACTTAGTAAGTAACACTCTATTTTCTTTCTTGTTTCTACAAGAAGTGAATATTCTTCATAATATTTGATTTTGTTACGTAATACTAGGACTTTATAATGCAAGGATGTACTTTTGTTTATTTTTAATTGACTGAATATTCATTTCTCTATTCAAATCTTCTTTTGACGTTTGAAATATGTATGCTCCAGGACCCGCCCATGGTGTTGATTTTTTTCAACCCAGTGTGGCCGCTTTGTGAGCCGTGGTGGGTCCTGTACACTGACTCAAAATATATATATATATATATATATATATACTTATTAAGAAATATATATATATAT
>JABUQX010024374.1:30000-42850 GCA_015478945.1 Trachelipus rathkii
CGTTGATGTGTGTGATAGGATGTTAGCTTCTTATAGGCCAATGATAAGGTTCAAAAAGTGGTGGTGGAAATTGTTTTCGAACATACTAAATTTGTCTATTGTAACAGCCTTTAGATTTTACCAGTACCTCAATTCTTTTCGAACATAATAAATTTAGAATTTAGAAAAGAGGTTTCTCGTCCTTTGATCAGAGTGGAAAGAAAAGGCAAAGACAAGGCGGTCCAACATGTCCCACCGCAAAAGATGTTCGATATGACTAAGTAAACCACTTTCTTGAGTCCACTAAACAAACCAGGTGTGTTGTTTGCACAAATAATACAAAATTTCATTGTATAAAATGTAATAAACGATTACATAAAATATGTAGCGAAATATATCACAAAAAATAATAAAAAAAAATATAGAGAGAAAAAAAAAAAATATATATATATATATATATATATATATATATATATATATATATATATATATATATATATATATATATATATATATATATTTTTTTTTATTTTTTTTTTTATTTTAAATTTAACTTTTTATAATAAAAAATATATTAATGAATTTTCCCAGCAAGTTTTCCCATTATGTGTACATAAGGCCGCCAACGTTCCACTTTTAGGAACATATCAAAAAACAGTCAAAATTATTAATAAACTAAATAAATGAAACAGATTCATCTATAAGAGAGTAATAGCATCAAGTATTCCAAATTTTAAGATTTTTCGACATTGGGTTCCATCAGCGGCGGGTAAAGGGTTAAAGAATGAAGAATGAATTCTTTCGAGACATTTGAGAAGGAGACTTTGAACTTTTAATTTTGAAATAAATAGGAATATTTATTCCTCATCATTTAAATAAATAGATTATAACTTCACCACAATGAAGAGAGATATTGAAGATCGTAAAGAAGACGAAAGTATTTTGCGTGTAACAACTCGCTTGTATGTCTGGGGTAATAGTTGAGGAAGCTTTGGAGTATTATTCCTGGCTTCATAATGAACCGTTTCATTTCAGAAGAACAATCAAGAACTCTTACTAGTCACAGAAATAATATCGATACTGTTCCAGAAGAACAATATCGATACAGAATGCTTTCCACACCATGGACAATTGACAGAACTGTCCCAACAATAGAAAATATAGGTTATATTTTTACAGAATGTCATGGTGACATATATCCTTCTGTAAATAATTTTACTGTTTATCGTATGCAAGGCGTTAATTTAGAATTACAGCCAAGAGACTACGATAATCTTGATTGGTTTCTTGATATGGATATTTCAGATCTTGATTTCGAAGAAGATTTTGAAGATTCCATAGATACTTTATCCTTGTTAGAGTGGCTCGACCAGCCAGAAACAATGGACCACATTATGGGTATTTCTAACGAAAGTGAATCTTTCAATAATGATAATGCACATCAAGAATTCCCCGTAGAACCTCTCAACAATAATAATGATCATCAAGATATAGAAGAACTTGATCAACATATGTTAGATCATGATTATTGTACTACTTTGGATGGTTATTCATCAGAAATAGACGATTTAATGAATCACAATATACAATCATCTAATTTAAGAGATATCGAAAGCGATATTTCTTCTGAGAGAACTAGGAGATTCCAAACAATTATGAATAATTTAGATCTTTCTATCGAAGGAACCAGACAACGCCAAACAATTTTGGATCAGTTGTACGGCGGTTCTATTGGGAATGAACTCCCACTGAACCCTTTATTAGACCATTCCATGAACAATAATGGTCCAGACCTAGAAGGATCCCCATATGGTTTAGATACCTCTGCGGATCAAGTATTAGAATACTTCCCTTCTATTTTAACACCGATTATTGAGGTGTCTCAAGAAGTAGAAGAAGAACCAGAAGACATTGTCATGGTTATAGAAATACTTGGGGAAGAAGAAGATGGGAACATACCTCCCCCTACAACCATTAACGAATATAGAAATATTTAGGCAAATAAGAGAAGACAGACCTTTTCTTTAGCCAAAAAACACAGTGTTATTTTTGTCTAAAAGTAGTACAAATGTACAAAATAAGTACAAATAATAAAATAATAGTACAATTACATTTAAGAAACTCACCTAATTTTATTCAATGTGACAAAAAATAGTGTTGATAAAAAGCGGTAACATTTATGAAGAAAAGAAGATGGATATAACAGACCGATAATTACCCATTCTTTAATAAATTTCTTTAGATTTAAATTTATAGAAGATAGTGAGAATACTTCATTAAAATATTTAATGAAATTATATCTTCTCTGGTCAAGAAGGATCATTTAAAAAGAGAAGAATAAACATAAAATTTGGATTTCAGAGGAAATTTCAAAAATTGCAAAATTTGCTCACCCTGATACACGCAGGAAAACAAACTTATTACAACAAAACCAAACATGTATATATATATATGTCTATATATATACAGGGTTTAACAATTTGTAGTAAAATTTATAAAAATCATACGGGAAAATAGGTTTTTTGACCTTTGAAACTAACAGAGTAGAAAATCAGAGATTTCGAGAATTACCATTTTCGCTTCAAGCGACTTTGTAAATTTTACCCATTATTTAAACAATATTAATAAACGTATATTATATATATATATATATATATATATATATATATATATATATATATATATATATATATATATATATATATATATATATATATATATATATATATATATATATATATATATATATATATATATATATATATATATATATATATAATAAGACAGAAATTTAGAGTTTAGACTCCAGAAATAAGAACTTATCAGCTCAGCTTTGAGGAAAGAAGTAAGGTAGAAGAAATATTCCACACAAACTTATTATGAAGAAGAAATCATATGAAGAACATTGTCCTTCATCCAACAGACAGCAAAGGAGAACATATTACTCCACAGAAATATTGTATTTTAAATTAATATTAATTAAAGAAATTAATTAATATCCAATTAATAACCCTTTTAGGAAGAAAGAGACTCCTAAATAGCACAAATATCAAGAAGAAATTGATATTTTTCAAATAGAAACTCTTTAAGGAAAAGAGATTGATATAATCCAACTTAAGTAGTATATTAAAGGAAGGTTTAAGACAAAAGACAGCAGAAATTAATCATTGCTTCAGTATTATAAGAAGAATAATGAAGTACTTAGATTTAAATTCAAGAAATTTAGATAGAATACTAGAATAACATTTTATTCTAGCAAATTTTAAAAATAAAACTTTAAAGAAAAGTTGAAGTTTTGAAAACAGAATTTATAGGACATTTTATTTATTTTCCTTATCTTTTAGGAAATAAATTTAGATTAACAGTCTTTTGTTTGAAAATTAACAGACATTATGTTGCACTAATTTTACAAAGAATTTAGCAAATTTGCTCAAATCATTGATGAACTTCAAAGATACCAAAGCTTATATCTTAATAATTTTTATTCTCATGAATTTTCAAAAGGCTCATGTGACAAAAGTTTTTATCGAAAGTTTAAGGGAATAAATGTTGTAGAAGAAGCTGGAAATATCTTTTAAAATGTTCAATGAACTCTTAGTCAGAAATAAGAAACCTATTCTTTGGAACTTTACATCACTTTTTAGAAAAGCATGATAAGACCAATAGGTGCTTGATCATGTAACATTGATAAAAGATGTTTATTTATTAATTGTTTATTATTTAAATGTTAATAAATAACATATTGTCTTATGCCTACATAGTTTATAGGAAAAGAAAGAAAATAAGAATTTTTATTCTATTTTAACCATTGGGGCTTTACAGAAAAGAACCTAGGTTAATATTTTTGAAACAGAAGGTTCCTAAAGGATAGATAATTTTCTTTAGTTTTAAGTCTTCAAGAGACTATATTATCAGAAAAGATATCTGATAAGAAAAAATATAACATCAGAAATTAACAAAATGTAGAATAAAAAGATATCTTAGATTGCGATTCAAGGAAGACAACCTGTAAAAGAAGGAATTGGACACCCTTTTAGATAGGAACCTCTTCATTGATAGCTTTCAAGAACTCTAATACATTTACATTTTTGTTCACCATTTAAAGTGAGTTTTCCAGTTGCAGAAGTTTAAACAACCTTTGACCCTAGATAAGAAATCGAAGTTTACTTCTAAATGAACTTGGACACTTCATTAAAAGTAAAAGAAAGAATAAATAGACCTATGAATATAGGGGTAGATATAAAAGACAGAAAAAAGGTTCATTCTTTTATAAATACTAGCATAGAAAAGGTTAGTTAATGGTCAGAAGTTGTGATAATTTAGACAACAATATGGAAACGAAACTTTTTAATAATTCTGTTAAAAGAACACATACAGAATCATTCGAGACTCATCTGTGGAAAAGGACAGAATCCTACCATTTTCAGAACTCAGAAAAACAACTCAGGGAAATCTTAAGGATTGAAGGATATGGTTATTCTCACCAAGGAGTTCTAACAACCATTCAGAACTTGTAAATCAAAGCATACTTTATATGAATTATAATTGCTGTTTCTACTTCTCGAGTAATCCGCACAGGTGTTAGATACGAATAAGAAAGTAATGGAAACTTCATTAGGTTTAAGGAAAAGCCTCTTTACAGGGCATTGAAAGAATTACAGTCATCAGGGAAATCAAGAACCTGGTTTGAGGAATAATTGGGAAGGCCATAATGGCTGCAAGAGGCGTGTTTAAACCACTTGTCTTTCTTCTTTATTTTTTTACCTAGGGGTCAAGATGAACGGTGACAAGTGGTTAGATGATGTGGCTGGAAAATAAAAAGAACAGAAAGAATGCTTTGGATTGGGACCCATCTTGGCAAGGATATTTCAACACCTACCTAGAAATAGTAAATCCTTAAACTCAGCAGAATTCCACCCTTGGTCACACAGTAAAAGTTACTGGTGGAATAAAATTTAAGTAATGGAAAACCTCAAGGAAACTGTTGCACAACTTAGCTGGGTGTAAGAAAGAAAATTCATAGTAAAAAGCCAAAATTAAGATTTTAAAGTTTTAAATTGTTGGGTGAAATTTTTGCCTTCTCTTGATTCAGACCTTCTCCTTCTGCATCAACAGAAATGTTAAGAAAGTTGTAAAGTGGGAAGTTGATTTCCATAAGAAACCATTAGAACATAGTAAGAAAGAGCCAATCTCTCAAGCCGCTTCCGGTAACACTCATGTAAAAACCATCCTTTGAAATTTGTGCGTTATTTATCTCCAGGTGTACAGCAAAATAACATTATAACAATATTGAAAATTATACGTTGTATTTATTAGGAAAATATAAATAACACATATAACCATAGTTGTACTACTACAGTAACACGTTAAAAATTATACGTTATTTATCAGGAAAAAATACTACTACAGTAACACATTGAAAATTTATACGTTATTTATCAGAAAATATAAATAATTTCATATTTGAAATTTTATATTTAGTTATTTATCAGAAAAAATATAAATAACACCTTAGAAAATTATACGTTATTTATCAGAAAATATAAATAACAATTACATTGAAATTCACGTTATTTATTAGTTAAACAAACACATGCTGCAAAGCGATAGTTCATACGTTATTTACTAGAAAATAAATAACACATAAATTTCAGATGTCTTCATATTACTATGGCAGTTTGATGTTTCAGTTTTATCTTTCTTTGAGTATTTTTATATAAAGGAAAAAATATCTTTTATACTTCTATATAAAGAAAAATATCTCTTTATAGTATAACTTTTTATATAAGGAAAAATATATTTTAAGCAAATTAAAGTATAAAAATTAGTTAACAGAAACTTCTTCGCCACATATTTTAGGTGAATGCTTTAAGAGAACATTATAGGATCTGCTTTCCCCTAACACTCAGTTAAAATTAGCAAGATATAAATTTAGAAAGAAACAACCAGATAATCCTGGTAAAATGCTACTAGAGTGATAATCGCCCAAACAGAACATAAACTAATTTTTATGTCTAGAATGATGCAAAGCAGAACAAGAAAAGAGGTGTGTGAAAGCTAGCTGACACTATGTGATTGTCCAATCGCTATCTCTCACCATTCCCTGGCAAACAGGAAAGAATTGTGAACAAATTGATTGAGTCAAACAGACAACTTTAAATTGTGTCTACAAACAACAAAGAATATTAAAAGACAGTCAAAATAAAAAGGCCTATGGAAAGCGTCTTTACTGTTCTTTTCTTATTCCTTGATGAGAAACTAGACACAGAAGAAAGTTAAGACATTAGAATAAATTTATTCATTAATAAAATATTAGAACAGAAGACAGAAAAATAAATTATTAGAACAGAAGACAGAAAAATAAATCAGAATAAATTTTTAGATAAAATAATAGATTAATAGATTAAAACAGAAATTAAGAGAAGATATAGAAAAATTCTCCACCCTGAAGACAGAATTTAATTCTAGGAAAATATTCAACCACACTGAATTCTAGAAAAATATAATCTTATTTTTCTTTAGTCCTAGAAACTCTCTTGTATAAAATATTTGGTTTTGACCAAGAAAAATGTACATAAAGACTACCTCAGAATTGTAAAAATTGTAAATATGGATGGAAATAAATCGCTTATGGCGGTATAGACCAGGAAGTTTAAATGCAGAAACTTGAAAATTTAGGTGGAAAAATGAAAATATTGAGAATAAGAAGAATTGAGTGATTGAAAACTACCACTGACTTGAACATAGCAATTCTTCATAGGATTCTCAATAAATTCCACCCAGTACCTGAAACTAAAATACTTTTTTATATTCTTATACTTATATAAAAACATAGTTTATGTATATAAGTTAATTAAACTTAAGAAATATTAATGAGTTTTCCATTTACTAACACATATATCAAAAAGAAATTATTTGTTCGTAGTTCTTTGAAGAATGGTAATTGACCGAATAGAATATATACCTGCTTAAAGATCATGATATAATCTCCTCATTATTCATATATTAATATTAAGTAAAATAGCTTAAGAATGCATTGTCTTGACAAAGAAGATAAAGAAGGAACATTTCTCTTCCAATCTTCCAATTAATTCCATTATTTTTATTCAGTTTATTGTAAATAAAGTTTTTGATAAAATTAGAAACAATTTATAATTAACATATTGCATCTTATAACATGTTGATATAGAAGTTATTAGAATAACTTGGACATAAAAAAAATTTTTATCTATCTCTTATCATCTATCAGAAGGACTAAGCGATTAGTGTCACTTTCTTTTGACTGAAAGCCCTTTTGAAAGTAGTTAAGACAGACAGTTGTAAGAAGCACAAAAATAATTTAAAAAAGTCATCAGAATCCTGAAAAGACATTATTATTGGGAGATTCCTTCCTCTACTGAACCTCATTAGTAAAATTTAGCGCGTCCAAACATGAAGCAGTACTTCTAAACATCAAGACTGTAACTTTTAAGAGTTATAAAGAAAGAAGAGAAATTAAAGCAAAACAGGTGGTCAGGTCTTTTGACTTGAAGAGAGTGGAACCAACATAGGATTTATATGGAAAATGTGTTTAAAAAGACATCATGAAGTTGAAATCTCTGGAAAATTAATTAACCCAAGAACAATATTTAGTATACTGTAAATGAATTAGTATAAGAATAAACACCAAATAATCTTCATACTCTGTTTCCTCCTTAGATTTAACTTTTTTATTTTTATGTGTTAATTTTTTTTTCTTTTTTTATTCTTTAAGTTTAAGATGTTTACAAACTTTACTTTTCTTTCTCTTTCATTTTTATTATTGTTCGTTAAAAACGGAAAAAATTTTATTTTTACTGCCTGGGGTACAAGCTTTATTCTTGTTAAAGAACAAAATCTTTATTTCAAAAATCGTAAAATTCTGATCTTTTATAAACGATAGTTTACACAACTTATTTTATTTTATTTTATTATTTTATTTACAAAAATCGATAAAAAACTAAAAATTTAGTCAGAAATTTTTGTTTTATAAATAAATAAAAATGAATATCTCTTTAGAAAGAATTTTTTTATTTCATTTTTAACTTTATTTTAAAAATTAGCCTTACGATATATATATATATATATATATATATATATATATTATTAATATTCTAATATTAAAATTTTTCATTTAATTTTCAGAATCTAATTTTAATTCACAGCCTATGCTATAATCAGTTTATTGACATTAGCTCAAGTTTGTTTATAACATGAAATATATTAATAGAAGAATTTTTTTAATTTAAAATTTTCATTATAATCAGAAATCTTTTTAATTGAAATTTTAAAATTTGTTTTTAATTTTTAAGCTTTAATTATTACTTTATTCATTATATAAAAAATTCAACTTTCAAACCTCTGAAGTTCTGAAAACACCCAAGTAGTTCTCAGATATTTTAACCCAAGTATTTTTACTCTTTTGAAAACACAAAGCAGCATTTGACTTTATTCTAAAAAAGTCGTTAAATGATAGTGAGAATGGCCGAAAATAAGACCTAATTTTTCCAAGCTAAGTATAGAAATCAACGTTTAATTAAAAATAATCTTATAACTTCATAATTGTAATTATAATCCACCCAATAACCCTAACCCAAAAAATATTTTAATCATTTTAACGTAATGGATGGCGACCATATTAAACAAAATACTTTCATATAACGTTAGAATGATCCAAATCAGATTATAATTTAATAGGACGATTATAATCCACAGACTGATAAACATTGCTTTACATTCAACCAAGTTTCTCATATAAAAACTGTCAGCTTACATACTGTTATACAGTACAGAAAACCCATTCTTTTAACGTTGGCTTGTTTGATTATAAGATATGGGGACGCCTGTAATTATTGTCGAACCGTCCAACAATAAAAAGAACAATGGTGATTGCACCCCCCTTTACATTTTTCTCATTAGCATGCTACAAATTACAAACATTGCTTTGCTTGCTTCTTAATATGTTTACAAATTATAAATGTTCTATCATACTAATGCTTACTTTTACAAGTTGCTAATTAACGCTTATTAATATTTTCTCAACTACTTTGTGTATAATTTCCAAATGTATTCTTGTTACGTGATTTGTTCATGTTTAAAATCCAAGCATTTGAAAATTTTTTAATGTGTTTCTGTACTTGTTAACCTGTGGTACCGTGAAGACAATCAACCTGCTGTCCTGGCCCATTGTATGTGAAAACCTTTTCTTTACTGGGGTTTATTTCTAGAAATCGATCCAGAAGACCGGTCAGATTTAATTATCAACCTTAACTTCATTTCAGCAAAGATAATAATATCTAATTTAAATGGAAAAAAATTTTCCATGAAGTAATTTGGCTGGACTGCTATATTGAATTTCATCAGATTAAAATTCTAAGTTATAATTGAATTAACATCAAATTTTAGTAGCTTTAACTTCTCAACTAACATGTTAAATTTTCAATGTGATAAAAATTTCTTATATTTTTAGCTTTGAATTTTTGAATTAAGATGTTTGGCAGCCTTTTCTTTAAATTAGCCAAATCTTCTTTGGAGTAGGGGATGGGCTAAGCTGCAATAATCCAATATTGAAAACAAAAGACCAAATGATGCAAGTCGCAAATAGCTTCTTAAAAATCTGGAATTTGTTTCTTTTGGACTTCTGAATCAGTATGGATTGGCGACAAACCAATATATAATTATTTTTAAATCTTTTACTTTGTTTTAAAGCTTTTAAATTCTCCCCAAGCCGCTTTACGACTTATAAACATATTTACGATTTTTCTGCTGATCCCTTTTACAGACCCTGAAGTGAGAACCCTTAGGAGAACCCCACATTTGAAATCCAAAGGAATGACTCATCCCCACCAAAAACAGAAGCCCCTTTAAGATACCCCAAAGACAGAAAGAGAGAGAGAGAGAGTGATACAGCAGGACAGAGAGAGAAGTGAGGTGTGGGAGAAAGATTTGAGTAGCGGGAGGTGTGAGATGTTTATAAGTATGCATTACCACCTTCTTGACTCATGATCAGTCAATAGAAAGATTTTTGAGATAACAGAAAGCCTAAACCCATGCCCAGTTACAGTATTACCAGAGGGTTGAAAAACTTAGAGTCCCAACCTTCAAAGATAGATAGATCTTAAGTTTCTTTGTAAAACATAAATTATAGTCTTTTAAATAAAAATAATATGATGATACACATTGAGTATATAAATATATGTATTTAATTATTAATTATGTATATATGCAGGAAAACATATGCTCTCCAATTGAGAATATTTCTTTATTTTTTTCTAAGTTTAATTATTGTAACATAAAACAGAAAACCATACTAGCCACAATGTGTAAAGCTAAGGTGTTGAGATTCTGGTCATCATGGAGCAGAGGTAATTAAATGTAACATTTATTGTATAATTTTAATTAACAGAGTCATTAATGATTTTTATCTAATTATAATTTATAATAATAATTGTTATTATGATTGTTGATGGCAATGGCAAGCGTTGTTTTGTTTTAAATAATAATAACAATAATATAATAATAACAATGCAACTATTGACAGTGGCATCAATAATAATAATAATAATAATAATAATAATAATAATAATAATAATAATAATAATAATAATAATAATAATAATAATAATAATAATAATAATAATAAATAATAATAATAATAATAATAATAATAATAATAATAATAATAATAATAATAATAATAATAATAATAATAATAATAATAAATTATAATATTAAAAACTCTGTCAGATTTCCTTGAATAAATTAGAATAAATTATACTTCTTTAAATTGATAAATAAAAAATGTAATTATAATATAATTTTTTATATAATTGTTCTATAATTTTATAACATAATTTTATGTAAATTTTTATATAATTTGATATAATATAATTTTAATAATATAGTAATATATAATATAATATATAATATACTGTTCATGAAATATATTTCTTGCCTGAATATGTTAGTGATGTAAGATTCATTTTTTAAAGTAAAAATATATAAATGATAATTAAAGAAATATTTTACTGATAATTAATAATTATATTGTAATCAATACTTTTATTTTTTAATAAAAATATAGATTATAATATTCTTGTAAAACTTTAGATATTTGAATCAGTTGATTTATATTGTATTTCTTTGTTTTCATTTATACAGGTTTTTTTTCTTTGGTTTTGTTTTTTAATGGAATTTATGGATATGATGAGCTGTAATAAAGACTAAAAGAAATCAGCGTATTATTCGATTCAAAGAAAGGTCGGATGTTGATGGGGATATACCAGTGTTGGACCCCCATTAGGCTTTTCGACCACATATATATATATATATATATATATATATATATATATATATATATATATATATATATATATATATTTAGCAAAGAGTATATATATATATAGTTATATATATAAGTATATTATATATTATTACATACATTACATATATTATTATTACATATACATTATTATTATATATATATATTATTATTATTATTATTATAGTATTATTATATTAATATTATTATATTATATTATATATATATGATTATATATTACATATTATTATTACATATTATATATATTATTACATATATATATATATAAATATATTACATAAAAATATATATATATATATATATTATTACATTATTATTATATTATATATATTATATATATATATTATATATATATATATATATACATATATTTCCATGTTATTATTATTATTATATATATTATATTATATATTATATATATATATATATTATATATTATATTATATATTATTATTATTATTATATATTATATATATTATTAATATATATTTTTATTTTCATATATTACATATTACATATATTATTATATATATATATTATATTGTTTTATATATACATATATACATATATATATAATATATATTATTAATATATTATTGTATTTGATTTTTATTACTTATACATATATACATTTGTTTTGCTAATCTCGCTTTATATTTACTATTTAAAGTATTGCTAACTAGGTAGTGATATATTAAACACAGGTAACTGGATATAAAATTAATAGTTGAACCATTTGGCCTTCTAGTCAGAAAGGAAAAAGTCCAGATGGCTAGCGAAAGCTCGTCCCCAAGTTTTTTAATTTTTATCAGTTTTATATGTTTTGTAGTAAAGTGTTTTTAATGTGCTGTTTAATATAATTCTACCTTAGTTAGCAACTAAGGGTCTTTAAATAGTATATATATATATATATGTATATATATATATAGTTATATATATAGTATATATATATATAGAGAGTATATATATAGTTATATATATATATATATATATAGGTAGGTGTGTTATATATATATATAGCAGTTATTATATATGTTATATATATAAAATATATATATATATATATATATATAGTATGTTATAGTATATATATATATATATATATATATATATTATATTGTTATATATATATACATATATATATATATATATATGTTATTTATATATATATACATTGTTATATATATATATATATAGCATATATATATATATATATATATATATATATATATATATATATATATATATATATGTTGTTATATATATGTTGTTATATATATGTATTGTATATATATATATATATATATATATATATATATATATATATATATATATATATATATATTTATATATATATCTATTCATATATATATATATATATATATATATATATATATATATATATATATATATATATATTGAAGCGGCGCAACAGAAAACGCGAAAGCGTTTCAATGATAACGCGAAAGAAATAGGTGTACAGTGTGGAAACTGTTCGAACGAAGTACAACG
>JABUQX010024375.1:0-21679 GCA_015478945.1 Trachelipus rathkii
CGAGTACATTAACAAATTTTAGAACTTAAGATACTATTTTCCTCAATTTCAACATTGAGTGAATTCAATTTAAATCTTGGTGTTGTCTTATTATGTGGATTTGCAGCAGGTGTGATAATACAAACGTCTTCAATTAAACATGCTATTCAAAAGCAGAAAAGTAATTTATTAATAGTTTTGTGTCTTAATTGCGTTTTTTAATGAAATTTCATATTTTTTTTATAGTACCTAAAATATTTCTTAGTTTGAAAGAACCATTGTTATAAAATTTTTAATTTAAAATTAGCGCTTTTGCTTAATTTTCACATTACAAATTAGAACTCTTAAAAGTACGATTTTTTCCTAAAATTCAACATTTGAAATTATTTTGGTAAATTTAAAATTTAGTTTTTAACGGTATTTTCAGCATTTGAAAAAATAATGTGTTACATTGAAATGCTATTTTCCTGTTTTAATAAAAAATTTTAACTTCTAAAATTTTTTATTTAACTACGTTTTTTAAGGTGTCTTTATTGACGTTTATTAATGAAATTTCAATATTTGTTTTTATATACCAAATATTTCATTAGTTGTGAAAACCTGTTTTAATAAAAAATTTTAACTTCTAAAATTACGCTTTTTCTTAAATTTTCACATTACAAATTTAGAACTCTTAAAAGTACGATTTTTCCTAAATTTCAACATTTGAAATTATTTGGTAATTCTTAAAATTGAGTTTTTAACGGTATTTTCAGCATTTGAAAAAATAATGTGTTTCATTGAAATGCAATTTCAAAAAGCAGAAAAGAGATTTATTAATAGTTTTAGGTGTCTTAAATTACGTTTTTAATGAAATTTAATATTTGTTTTATATACCAAATATTTCATTAGTTTGAAAGACTGTTTTAATAAAAAATTTTAACTTCTAAGATTAACTTTTCTGAACTTTTCACATTTCAAAATTAGAACTCTTAAAGTACGATTTTTCATAAATTTCAACATTTGAAATTATTTTGTAAATCTTAAAATTGAGTTTTCAACGGTAATTTTCAGCATTTGAAAAAATAATGTGTTTCATTGAAATGCAATTTCAAAAAGCAGAAAAGTGAATTTATTAATAGTTTTAGATGTCTTTTAAATTGACGTTTTTTAATGAAATTTCAATATTTGTTTTTATATACCAAATATTTCATTAGTTGTGAAAACCTGTTTTAATAAAAGAATTTAACTTCTAAAATTACGCTTTTTCTTAAATTTTCACATTACAAATTTAGAACTCTTAAAAGTACGATTTTTCCTAAATTTCAACATTTGAAATTATTTGGTAATTCTTAAAATTGAGTTTTTAACGGTATTTTCAGCATTTGAAAAAATAATGTGTTGCATTGAAAAGCAATTTCAAAAAGCAGAAAAGAATTTATTAATAGTTTTAGGTGTCTTAATTGACGTTTTAATGAAATTTCATATTTTTGTTTATATACCAAATATTTCATTAGTAGTGTAAAACTGTTTTAACAAAATATTTCAACATAAATTTACGCTTTTTCTTAAATTTTCACATTACAAATTTAGAACTCTTAAAAGTACGATTTTCATAAATTTCAACATTTGAAATTATTTAGTAAATCTTAAAAATGAGTTCCCACTAACGGGGGAAAAAAAAAAAATTTGATTTCCCTCCCCCGAGCCCCCAAATTTTTTTTTTTTAGTGCAACAAATAATGTGTTTCATTGAAATGATATTTCAAAAAGCAGAAAAGTGAATTTATTAATAGTTTTAGGTGTCTTAAATTGACGTTTTTTAATGAAATTTCAATATTTGTTTTTATATACCAAATATTTCACTAGTTGTGAAAACCTGTTTTAATATAAAAATTTTAACTTCTAAAATTACGCTTTTTCTTAAATTTTCACATTACAAATTTAGAACTCTTAAAAGTACGATTTTTCCTAAATTTCAACATTTGAAATTATTTGGTAAATCTTAAAATTGAGTTTTTAACGGTATTTTCAGCATTTGAAAAAATAATGTGTTTCATTGAAATGCAATTTCAAAAAGCAGAAAAAGCGAATTTATTAATAGTTGTAATGTTTTAATTAATTGACGTTTTTTATGAAATTTCAATATTTGTTTTTATATACCAAATATTTCATTAGTTGTGAAAACCTGTTTTAATGAAAAATTTTAACTTCTAAAATTACGCTTTTTCTTAAATTTTCACATTACAAATTTAGAACTCTTAAAAGTACGATTTTTCCTAAATTTCAACATTTGAAATTATTTGGTAATCTTAAAATTGAGTTTTTAAGCGGTATTGATTCGCATTTGAAAAAATTAATGGTGTTTTCATTGAAATGCAACTTTTAAAGAGCAGAAAAGAGATATTTCTCTAAGTGTTTTACGTTGGTCCTTAAATGACGTTTTTAATGAAAATTTTCAATATTGTTTTAATATACAAATATTTCTATTAGTTGTGAAACCTGTTTTAATAAAAAAATTTCTTCTAAAATTACGCTTTTTCTTAAATTTTCACATAACAAATTTAGAACTCTTAAAAGTACGATTTTTCCTAAATTTCAACATTTGAAATTATTTGGTAATTCATAAAATTGAGTTTTTAACGGTATTTTCAGCATTTGAAAAAATAATGTGTTTCATTGAAATGCAATTTCAAAAAGCTGAGAAGTGAATTTATTAATAATTTTAGATGTCTTAAATTGACGTTTTTTAATGAAATTTCAATATTTGTTTTTATATACCAAATATTTCATTAGTTGTGAAAACCTGTTTTAATAAAAAAATTTAACTTTCAAAATTACGGCTTTTCTCATTAATTTCACTTAATATTTAGATCTCTTAAAGTAACGATTTTTTCCTAATTTTCAACATTTAAAATTATTTGGTAAATTTTAAAATTGAGTTTTAACGGTATTCCTCAGCCTTCTCCAAGGAGCAGATGTGTGACTAGAGTATTCAGAAGAGCAGAAAAAAGTTGTTATTAAGTATCGTAAGTGTCTAAAATTGAATGTTTTTTTATATGAAACATTCAACAATATTCGGCTTATATTACCAAATGTTTCATGTGTTTTGTGAAAAACCCTGTTTTTTAATAAAAGAAATTTTAACTTCTAAAAATTACGCTTTTTTTACAATGGTCACACAACTATATAGGATTGTGTGTCAGAAGTCTATAGTTTTCTCAGAACTTAAGCAATTTGAAATTTATTTAGTGAAAGCTTTATTTTAAAGCTTATTAAGTTTATATTTATATCTATGACAAATAATGTGTTTTCTTGAAATCTTATTTCAAAAGGCAGAAAGTGAATTTATTTATGTTTTGGGTGTTTAATTGACGTTTTTTAATGAAATTTCAATATATGTTTTTATATACCAAATTTTTCATTAGTTGTGAAAACCTGTTTTAATAAAAAATTTTAACTTCTAAAATTACGCTTTTTCTTAAATTTTCACATTACAAATTTAGAACTCTTAAAAGTACGATTTTTCCTAAATTTCCACATTTGAAATTATTTGGTAAATTCTTAAATTTGAGTTTTTAACGGTATTTTCAGCATTTGAAAAAATAATGTGTTTCATTGAAATGCAATTTCAAAAAGCAGAAAAGTGAATTTATTAATAGTTTTAGGTGTCTTAAATTGACGTTTTTTAATGAAATTTCAATATTTGTTTTTATATACCAAATATTTCTTTAGTTGTGAAAACCTGTTTTAATAAAAAAAATTTAACTTCTAAAATTACGCTTTTTCTTAAATTTTCACATTACAAATTTAGAACTCTTAAAAGTACGATTTTTCCTAAATTTCAACATTTGAAATTATTTGGTAATTCTTAAAATTGAGTTTTTAACGGTATTTTCAGCATTTGAAAAAATAATGTGTTTCATTGAAATGCAATTTCAAAAAGCAGAAAACCGAATTTATTAATAGTTTTAGGTGTCTTAAATTGACGTTTTTTAATGAAATTTCAATATTTGTTTTTATATACCAAATATTTCATTAGTTGTGAAAACCTGTTTTAATAAAAAAATTTTAACTTCTAAAATTACGCTTTTTCTTAAATTTTCACATTACAAATTTAGAACTCTTAAAAGTACGATTTTTCCTAAATTTCAACATTTAAAATTATTTGGTAAATCTTAAAATTGAGTTTTTAACGGTATTTTCAGCATTTGAAAAAATAATGTGTTTCATTAAAATGCAATTTCAAAAAGCAAAAGAAAATGAATTTATTAATAGTTTTAGGTGTCTTAAATTGACGTTTTTTAATGAAATTTCAATATTTGTTTTTATATACCAAATATTTCATTAGTTGTGAAAACCTGTTTTAAATAAAAAATTTAACTTTCAAAATTACGCTTTTTTTTAAAATTATTTGTTTTAATATACCAAATATTTTATTAGTTTTTTTCCTAAATTTCAACATTTGAAATTATTTGGTAAATCTTAAAATTGAGTTTTTAACGGTATTTTCAGCATTTGAAAAAATAATGTGTTTCATTGAATGAAAATTCAAACCAGAAAAGAGAATTTATTTAATGTATGAAATGGCGGAAATTGACGCTTTGTTTAAGAAATTCTAATATTTGTCTTTTATTTACTGAAAGTGTTTCATTAGTTTGAAAACTGTTTTTAAGAAAAAAATTTTGACGGGGTTGGTAAATATTACGTCTTTTGAAATTTAAATTTTCTCATTTACAAATTAGAACTCTTAAAAGTACGATTTTTCCTAAATTTCAACATTTGAAATTATTTAGTAAATCTTAAAATTGAGTTTTTAACGGTATTTTCAGCATTTGAAAAAATAATGTGTTTCATTGAAATGTAATTTCAAAAAGCAGAAAAGTGAATTTATTAATAGTTTTAGGTGTCTTAAATTGACGTTTTTTTAATGAAATTTCAATTTTTTTCTTGATATATATATTGCTTTAGTTCGTGAAAACTGTTTTAATTAAGATAATTTAACTTTAATAGCTTTTTTCTTCAAATTTTTCGACATTAGCATAATTTAGAAACTCTTAAAAGTACGATTTTCTTAAATTTCAAAAATTAAAAATTTTTTGGTAATTTTTAAAAATTGAGTTTTTTTACGGGGGATTTTCAACATGTGAAAAAATAATAGTTTTAGATGTCTTAAATTGACGTTTCAAAAGGCAGAAAAGCGAATTTATTAATAGTTTTAGGTGTCTTAAATTGACGTTTTTTAATGAAATTTCAATATTTGTTTTTATATACCAAATATTTCATTAGTTGTGAAGAACCTTTTTAAATAAACAACAGTTTTAACTTCTAAATTACGCTTTTGCTTAAATTTTCACTTTACAAATTTAGACTCTTAAAAGTACGATTTTTTAATAAAAATTTCAACATTTGAAAATTATTTGGTAATTCTTAAAAATTGAGGATTTTTTAACAGTATTTTCAGCATGTTTGAAAAATAATGTGTTTTATTAAAATGCAATTTCAAAAAGCAAAAAAGCGAATTTATTAATAGTTTTAGGTGTCTTAAATTGACGTTTTTTAATGAAATTTCAATATTTGTTTTTATATACCTAATATTTCATTAGTTGTGAAAACCTGTTTTAATAAAAAATTTTAACTTCTAAAATTACGCTTTTTCCTAAATTTTCACATTACAAATTTAGAACTCTTAAAAGTACGATTTTTCCTAAATTTAACATTTTAAATTATTTGTTAAATCTTAAAATTGAGTTTTTAACGGTATTTTCAGCATTTGAAAAAATAATGTGTTTCATTGAAATGCAATTTCAAAAAGACGAAAAAAATTTATTAATTGTTTTGGTGTCTTAAATTGACGTTTTTTAATGAAATTTCAATATTTGTTTTTTATACCAAATATTTCATTAGTTGTGAAAACCTGTTTTAATAAAAAATTTTAACTTCTAAAATTACGCTTTTTCTTAAATTTTCACATTACAAATTTAGAACTCTTAAAAGTACGATTTTTCTAAAATTTCAACATTTTGGAAATTCTTTGGTAAAGTCTAAAATGTGAGTTTTCGTTACGGATTTTCAGCATTTGAAAAAATAATGTGTTTCATTGACAAATGCCAATTTCATAATACTGAAAAGTGAATTTTAATATACGAGTTTTAAGATTTGACTTAAAATTGACGTTTTTCAATGAAATTTCAATATTTGTTTTTATATACCAAATATTTCATTAGTTGTGAAAACCTGTTTTAATAAAAAATTTTAACTTCTAAAATTACGCTTTTTCTTAAATTTTCACATTACAAATTTAGAACTTTTAAAAGTACGATTTTTCCTAAATTTCAACATTTGAAATTATTTGGTAATTCTTAAAATTGAGTTTTTAACGGTATTTTCAGCATTGGAAAAAATAATGTGTTTCATTGAATTGGTCAATTTCAAAAAACAGGAAAGAGAATTCTATAAATTTGTTTAAGGGTGTCTAAATTGAAACGTTTTTAATGAAAATTCATATTTTTTTTATACACCAATATTCATTAGTTGTGAAAACCTGTTTTAATAAAATTTTAAAATATAAATTATGCTTTTTTTTTAAGTTTTTTCACATTAAGGATTAGAACTTTTAAAAAGTAGAAATCGCCTAAATTTCAACATTGCAATTATTTGGTAAATGCTTAAAATGAAGGTTTTCATCGTTATTTTTCAGCATTTGAAAAAAAATAATGGTGTTTCATGGGAAATCCAATTGCCAAAAGCATAAAAATGATTTATTAATTTTTTGGCTGTCATGAAATGAGTTTTTTTAATGAAATTTCAATATTTGTTTTTATATACCAAATATTTCATTAGTTGTGAAAACCTGTTTTAATAAAAAATTTTAAGATCTAAAATTACGCTTTTTCTTAAATTTTCACATTACAAATTTAGAACTCTTAAAAGTACGATTTTTCCTAAATTTCAACATTTGAAATTATTTGGTAAATCTTAAAATTGAGTTTTTAACGGTATTTTCAGCATTTGAAAAAATAATGTGTTTCATTGAAATGCAATTTCAAAAAGCAGAAAGTGAATTTTAATTATAGTTATTTAGGTGTCTTAAAGTTGAGGTTTTTTTGAAATGAACTTTCATATTTAGGTTTTTATATACCAAATTAATTTCATTAGTTGGAAAACCTGTTTTTAAATAAAAAATTTTAAACTTCTAAATTTACGTTTTTTTTTAAATTTTCCCAATAAAAATTTAAACCTCTTAAAAGTACGAATTTTTTCCTAAATTCAAACATGTCTGAAATGTATTTGGTAATTCTTAAATTGAGTTTTTAGACGGTGAATTGGTGTTATTCCAGCATTTTTTGACAAAAATGAATGTGTTGCACATGAAAAAGCAATTTCAAAAGCAGAAAAGCAAATTTATTTAATAGTTTTAGGTGTGCTAAATTGACGTTTTTTTAATTGAATTTTCAGTATTTGTTGGTTATACTCCAATATTTCACTTAGTTGGTGAAACCTGTTTTTAATAAAAAAATTTTAAGTATCTGCGATGAAATTACTATTTCTTAATACTTTTCACAATACAATTTAGAACTCTAATAAGTACGATTTTTCCTAAATTTTATACATTTGAAATTATTTTGTAAATATTAAATGAGTTTTTAAAGTATTTTCAGCATTTGAAAAATATATGTGTTTCATTGAAGTGCAATTTCAAATAACCTTGAAAAGTGGAATTTTATTATAGTTTTTTGAATGTCTTAAATTGACGTTGTTTTATGGAATTTTCAATATTGTTTTTATATACCAAATATTTCATTAGTTGTGAAAACCTGTTTTAATAAAAAAATTTAACTTCTAAAATTACGCTTTTTCTTAAATTTTCACATTACAAATTTAGAACTCTTAAAAGTACGATTTTTCCTAAATTTCAACATTTGAAATTATTGGGTAAATCTTAAAATTGATTTTTAAATGGTATCTTCAGCATTTGAAAATATAATGTGTTTCATTGAAATGCAATTTCAAATAAAGCAAGAAAAAGGACGAATTATATTCTAATATGCTTCCATAAAACATTGAGTTTCGGTCTTGTCCGTTTTCAAACTATTTGTTTTTAAACCTACTTTCCAGAATACTTTCATTAGGAGAGGAATTCCCTTGGAACCTATGATAGAAACTTTTATTATTCACTTTTTCTTCGACATTAAAATTTAGAACACTCTTAAAAGTACGACTTTTTTATAATTTGAACCATTTGAAATGTATATTTGGTAAATCTTAAAATTGAGTTTTTAACGGTATTTTCAGCATTTGAAAAAATAATGTGTTTCATTGAAATGCAATTTCAAAAATCAGAAAAGCGAATTTATTAATAGTTTAAGGTGTCTTAAATTGATGTTTTTTAATGAAATTTCAATATTTGTTTTTATATACCAAATATTTCGTTGTGAAAACCTGTTTTAATAAAAAATTTTAACTTCTAAAATTACGCTTTTTCTTAAATTTTCACATTACAAATTTAGAACTCTTAAAAGTACGATTTTTCCTAAATTTCAACATTTGAAATTATTTGTTAAATCTTAAAATTGAGTTTTTAACGGTATTTTCAGCATTTGAAAAAATAATGTGTTTCATTGAAATGCAATTTTAAAAAGCAGAAAAGAGAATTTATTAATAGATTTAGGTGTCTTAAATGGACGTTTTTTAATGAAATTTCAATATTTGTTTTTATATACCAAATATTTCATTAGTTGTGAAAACCTGTTTTAATAAAAAAATTTACTTCTAAAATTACGCTTTTTCTTAAATTTTCACATTACAAATTTAGAACTCTTAAAAGTACGATTTTTCCTAAATTTCAACATTTGAAATTATTTGGTAAATCTTAAAAATTGAGTTTTTAACGGTAATTCTTAGAACTGAAAAAAGTAATGTGTTTCATTTGAAATGCAATTTTCAAAAAGCTGAGAAGTGTATTTATTAATAATTTTTAGATGTCTTCATGATAGCGTTTTTTTAATGAATTTCCTATTGTTTTTATTACCAAATACTTCTCATTACGTTGTGAAAAACCTTGTTTTAATAAAAAAATTTAACTTTCAAAATTACGCTGTTTCTTAATTTCACATTCAAATTTAGAATCTAAGAAGTACCGATTTTTCCCTAAATTTCAACATTTTAAGAATTATTTGGTAATTCTTATAAAATGAGTTTTTAACGGTATTTTCAGCTTTGAAAAAATAATGTGTTTTGTTGAAAGCAATTTCAAAAAGCAGAAAGAGAATTTATTAATTTGTTTTAAGGTGTATTAAATTGACGTTTGTTAATGAATTTCAATTTATTTGTTTTTTATATACCGTAAGATGTTCATTAGTTGTGAAAACCTGTTTTAATAAAAAAATTTAACTTCTAAAATTTACGCTTTTTCTTAAATTTTCACATTACAAATTTAGAACTCTTAAAAGTACGATTTTTCCTAAATTTCAACATTTGAAATTATTTGGTAAATCTTAAAATTGAGTTTTTAACGGTATTTTCAGCATTTGAAAAAATAATGTGTTTCATTGAAATGCTATTTCAAAAAGCAGAAAAGTGAATTTATTAATTGTTTTAGGTGTCTTAAATTGACGTTTTTTAATGAAATTTCAATATTTGTTTTTATATACCAAATATTTCATTAGTTTTGAAAACCTGTTTTAATAAAAAAATTTTAACTTCTAAAAGTACGCTTTTGCTTAAATTTTCACATTACAAATTTAGAACTCTTAAAAGTACGATTTTTCCTAAATTTCAACATTTGAAATTATTTGGTAAATCTTAAAATTGAGTTTTTAACGGTATTTTCAGCATTTGAAAAAATAATGTGTTTCATTGAAATGCAATTTCAAAAAGCAGAAAAGTGAATTTATTAATAGTTTTAGGTGTCTTAAATTGACGTTTTTTAATGAAATTTCAATATTTGTTTTTATATACCATTTTCTTTAATTTTATCACATTGTTTTTTATCACGGAATTTTAACTTCTAATTACGCTTTCTTTAAATTTTCACAATTTAACAAATTTAGACTCTTAACGTACGATTTTTCCTAATTTCAAAATTTGAAATTATTTGTTAATTAAAATTGAGTTTTTTACGGTATTTTCAGCATTTGAAAAAATAATGTGTTTCATTGAAATGCAATTTCAAAAAGCAGAAAAGCGAATTAATTAATAGTTTTAGGTGTCTTAAATTGACCTTTTTTAATGAAATTTCAATATTTGTTTTTATATACCAAATATTTCATTAGTTGTGAAAACCTGTTTTAATAAAAAATTCTAACTTCTAAAATTACGCTTTTTCTTAAATTTTCACATTACAAATTTAGAACTCTTAAAAGTACGATTTTTCCTAAATTTCAACATTTGAAATTATTTGGTAAATCTTAAAATTGAGTTTTTAACGGTATTTTCAGCATTTGAAAAAATATTGTGTTTCATTGAAATGCAATTTTAAAAAGCTGAGAAGTGAATTTATTAATAGTTTTAGATGTCTTAAATTGACGTTTTTTAATGAAATTTCAATATTTGTTTTTATATACCAAATATTTCATTAGTTGCTTAACCTGTTATAAAAAATTTACTTTCAAAATTAGCTTTTTCTGTAATTTTCACATTACAAATTTAAACTCCTTAAAAGTAACGATTTTTTCCTAAATTCGACGTTTTTTAAATTGAAATTTGGTATTTTTAAATTGAGTTTTTAACGGTATTTTCAGCATTTGAAAAAATAATGTGTTGCATTGAAAAGCAATTTCAAAAAGCAGAAAAGAGAATTTATTAATTGTTTTAGGTGTCTTAAATTGACGTTTTTTAATGAAATTTCAATATTTGTTTTTATATACCAAATATTTCATTAGTTGTGAAAACCTGTTTTAATAAAAAATTTTAACTTCTAAAATTACGCTTTTTCTTAAATTTTCACATTACAAATTTAGAACTCTTAAAAGTATACGATTTTTTCTTAAATTTTAAAAATTTTCGAAATTATTTTGTAAATATTTAAAATTAGGTTTTAAACGGTATTTTTTGCATTTTTAAAAAAAATGATTTTTTTTTGAAAATGCTTATTTTAAAAAAATGCAGAGAAAGTGAATTTATTAATAGTTTTTAGGTGTCTTAAATTGACGTTTTTTAATGAAATTTCAATATTTGTTTTTATATACCAAATGTTTCATTAGTTGTGAAAACCTGTTTTAATAAAAAATTTTAACTTCTAAAATTACGCTTTTTCTTAAATTTTCACATTACAAATTTAGAACTCTTAAAAGTACGATTTTTCCTAAGATTTAACACATTTGAAATTATTTGGTAAATCTTAAAATTGAGTTTTTAACGGTATTTTCAGCATTTGAAAAAATAATGTGTTTCATTGAAATGCTATTTCAAAAAGCAGAAAAGTGAATTTATTAATAGTTTTAGGTGTCTTAAATTGACTTTTTTTAATGAAATTTCAATATTTGTTTTTATATACCAAATATTTCATTAGTTGTGAAACCTGTTTTTAATAAAAAATTTAATTCTAAATTACGCTTTTTCTTAAATTTTCACATTACAAATTTAGAACTCTTAAAAGTACGATTTTTCATAAATTTCAACATTTGAAATTATTTGGTAATCTTAAAATTGAGTTTTTAACGGTATTTTCAGCATTTGAAAAAATAATGTGTTTCATTGAAATGCAATTTCAAAAAGCTGAGAAGTGAATTTATTAATAGTTTTAGATGTCTTAAATTGACGTTTTTTAATGAAATTTCAATATTTGTTTTTATATACCAAATATTTCATTAGTTGTGAAAACCTGTTTTAATAAAAATTTAACTTCTAAAATTACGCTTTTTCTTAAATTTTCACATTACAAATTTAGAACTCTTAAAAGAACGATTTTTCCTAAATTTCAACATTTGAAATTATTTGGTAATTCTTAAAATTGAGTTTTTAACGGTATTTTCAGCATTTGAAAAAATAATGTGTTGCATTGAAAAGCAATTTCAAAAAGCAGAAAAGAGAATTTATTAATTGTTTTAAGTGTCTAAATTGTACGTTTGTTAATGAAATTTAATATTGTTTTTATATACTAAATGTTTCATTATTGTGAAAACCTGTGTTAATAAAAATTTTAACTTCTTAAATTACGCACTTTTTCTTAAGTTTTGCACATTACAAATTTAGAACTCTTAAAAGTATCGAATTTTTCCTAAATTTCAACATTTGAAATATTTTGTAAATCTTAAAATTGAGTTTTTAACGGTAAATTTCTCAGCATTTGAAAAAAATGTGTTTCATTGAATGATAATTTTCAAAAGCAGAAAAGTGATTTAAAATAGTTTTAATGTGTAAATTGACGTTTTTTAATGAAATTTCAATATTTGTTTTTATATACCAAATATTTCATTAGTTGTGAAAACCTGTTTTAATAAAAAATTTTAACTTCTAAAATTACGCTTTTTCTTAAATTTTCACATTACAAATTTAGAACTCTTAAAAGTACGATTTTTCCTAAATTTCAACATTTGAAATTATTTGTAAATCTTAAAATTGAGTTTTAACGGAATTTCAGACTTTGAAAAAATAATGTGTTTCATTGAATGCTATTTCAAAAAGCAGAAAAGTGAATTTATTAATAGTTTTAGGTGTCTTAAATTGACGTTTTTTAATGAAATTTCAATATTTGTTTTTATATACCAAATATTTCATTAGTTGTGAAAACCTGTTTTAATTAAAAAATTTAACTTCAAAATTTACGCTTTTTCTTAAATTTTCACATTACAAATTTAGAACTCTTAAAAGTACGATTTTTCCTAAATTTCAAAATTTGAAATTATTTGTTTTTATATAACAGTTTTTAAAGTTATTTCATTAGTTTTGAAAAAATAATGTGTTTCATTTAAATGCAATTTCAAAAAGCAGAAAAGAGAATTTATTAATTGTTTTAGGTGTCTTAAATTGACGTTTTTTAATGAAATTTCAATATTTGTTTTTATATACCAAATAGTTCATTAGTTGTGAAAACCTGTTTTAATAAAAAATTTTACTTCTAAAATTACGCTTTTTCTTAAATTTTCACATTACGAATTTAGAACTCTTAAAAGTACGATTTTTCCTAAATTTCAACATTTGAAATTATTTTGTAATTCTTAAAATTGAGTTTTTAACGGTATTTTCAGCATTTGAAAAAATAATGTGTTTCATTGAAATGCTATTTCAAAAAGCAGAAAAGTGAATTTATTAATAGTTTTAGGTGTCTTAAATTGACGTTTTTTTTAATGAAATTTCAATATTGTTTTTTATATAACCAAATGTTTCATTAGTTGTGAAAAAACCTGTTTTAATAAAAATTTTAACTATAAATTTCGCCTTTTCTTCGCGTTGGACGTTATGTCAGTTTAGACCTCTAAAAGTACAATTTTTCCTTGAAATTCAACATTTGAAATTATTTAGTAAATCTTAAAATTGAGTTTTTAACGGTATTTTCAGCATTTGAAAAAATAATGTGTTGCATTGAAAAGCAATTTCAAAAAGCAGAAAAGAGAATTTATTAATTGTTTTAGGTGTCTTAAATTGAGGTTTTTTAATGAAATTTCAATATTTGTTTTTATATACCAAATATTTCATTAGTTGTGAAAACCTGTTTTAATAAAAAATTTAACTTCTAAAATTACGCTTTTTCTTAAATTTTCACATTACAAATTTAGAACTCTTAAAAGTACGATTTTTCCTAAATTTCAACATTTGAAATTATTTGGTAATTCTTAGAATTGAGTTTTTAACGGTATTTTCAGCATTTGAAAAAATAATGTGTTTCTTGAAATGCAAATATCAAAAAGCAGAAAAGTGAATTTATTAATGTTTTTAGGTCTTAAAATGACGTTTTTAATGAAATTTTCTAATTATTGTTTTTTATATACAACATGTTCATTAGTTGTTGGAAGAACCTGTTTATAATAAATAATTTTAACTTCTAAAATTACGCTTTTTCTTAAATTTTCCCAATACAAAAAATTTAGAACTCTAAAAGTACGATTTTCCCTAATTTCACAAGCAGTATGAAATTATTTAGTCAACTGTAAGAATTGAGTTTTTCTAACCGGTATTTTCAGCAGGTTTGAAAAAATAATGTGTTTGCTTGAATGCAATTTCAAAAGCAGAAAAGAGAATTTCTTAATTGTTTTAGGTGTCCTTAAATTGACGTTTGTTAATGAAATTTCAATATTTGTTTTTTATATAAAGCAACAAATGTTTCATTAGTTTGAAAACCGTGTTTAGATAAAGAAATTTTACTTCTAAAATTATCGCTTTTTTGTTACCATTTTCACAGTTAAATTTAGAACTCTTAATAAAGTAGCGACTTATTTCCTAAATTTCAACATTTGAGAATTAATTTTTTGTAAGATTTAAATTGAAGTTTTTACGTATTTTCAGGCACTTTGAAAAAGATAATGTGTTTCATTGAAAGTGCTATTGTCAAAAGTCGATAAAAAGTGAATCTTATTAATGATTTTAGGTTGTCCTTTAAATTGACGTTTTTAATTGAAGATTTTTCATATGTGTTTTTATTATATACCAAATATTTCATGAGTTGTGAAAACCTGTTTTAATAAAAAATTTTAACTTCTAATTACGCTGTTTCTTAAAATTTTTCACATTGACAGATTCTAGAACTCTAAAGAGTACGAGTGTTCCTAAAATTTCAACATTTCGAATTATGTAGCTAAAATCTTAAAATTGAGTTTTGAACGGGATTGTGCAGGCTTTGAAAAATAATGTGTTTCATTGAAATCCTATTTCAAAAAGCAGAAAATGAATTTATTAATAGTTTTAGGTTGTCTGTAAATTGACGGTTTTTTTAATGAAATTTCCATATTTGTTTTATATAGCAAATATTTCATTAGTTGTGAACCTGTTTTAATAAAAAAATTTAACTTTCAAAATTACGCTTTTTCTTAAATTTTACATTAAAAATTTAGAAGAACTGCTTAAAAGTAATCGATGTGTTTTCCTAAATTCTCAAATTTGAATATATTGTGGTATTCTTAAAATTGAGTTTTTAACGGGTATGTTCAGCATTTGAAAAAAATAGATGTGTTGCATTGAAAAGCAATTTTAAAAAGCAAAAGAAATTATTAATTGTTTTAGGTGTTTAAATTGACGTTTTGTAATGAATTTCAATATTTGTTTTTATAGAACCAAATGTTTCATTAGTTGTGAAAAGAACCTGTTTTAATGAAAAAAATTTTAACTTCTAAATTACGCTTTTTCTTAAATTTTCAGCAGTTACACAACTTTTAGAACCTCTTAAAGTACGAGTTTTTTCGCTAATTTCGAACCATTGAAATGTTTATTTTGTAAATTAAAATTGGGAGTTTTTAACCGGGTATTATTTCAGCGATTTGAAAAAATAATTGTGTTATTCAATTGAAATGCAATTTCAAAAAGAAGAAAAGAGAATTTATTAATAGTTTTAGGTGTCTTAAATTGACGTTTTTTAATGAAATTTTAATATTTGTTTTTATATACCAAATATTTTATTAGTTGTGAAAACCTGTTTTAAATAAAAAATTTAAAAATTTCTAAAATTACTCTTTTTCTTAAATTTTAACATTACAAATTTAGAACTCTTAAAAGTACGATTTTTCCTAAATTTCAACATTTGAAATTATTATTTCGTAAATCATTTTTTTTTTTTTTTTAAAATTGAGTTACTAAAGGGATTTTCAGCATTTGAAACACATAGATGTTGGTTTCATTGAATGCTGATTGTCAAAAAGCGAGAAAAGTGGATTTATTAATAGTTTTAGGTGTCTTAAATTGACGTTTTTTAATGAAATTTCAATATTTGTTTTTATATACCAAATATTTCATTAGTTGTGAAAACCTGTTTTAATAAAAACTTTTAACTTCTAAAATTACGCTTTTTCTTAAATTTTCACATTACAAATTTAGAACTCTTAAAAGTACGATTTTTCCTAAATTTCAACATTTGAAATTATTTGTTAAATCTTTTAGAATACTTGAGTTTTGTTTACGGGATGTGTTTTCAGCATATGAATAAATCGAAATGTGTTTCATTGAAATGCAATTTCAAAAAGCAGAAAAGTGAATTTATTAATAGTTTTAGGTGTCTTAAATTGACGTTTTTTAATGAAATTTCAATATTTGTTTTTATATACCAAATATTTCATTAGTTGTGAAAACCTGTTTTAAAAAAAAAATTTAACTTCTAAAATTACTGTGCTTTTTACTTATATTTTCACTTTGCAAGTCAAATAATTTAAAAGTACGAATTTTTTTTCCTAATTTCATAAAACAATTTTGATAATTATCTTGGTTGCGAAACCAAAAGTACAACGTATTCGCAAACGTACTTTTAGATACTCGGACTTCACCCACGATGAAACGTGCAATTTCAAAGACCCAGCTAAGCTTGATTTGTTGCTTATCTAATAGTTTAGGGGCTTCTAAATTCGACGTTTTTTAAATTTAAGCTTGCAAAATTTTTCTTTGTGTATTGAAATCAATATTTCATTAGTTGTGAAAACCTGTTTTAATAAAAAATTTTAACTTCTAAAATTACGCTTTTTCTTAAATTTTCACATTACAAATTTAGAACTCTTAAAAGTACGATTTTTCCTAAATTTCAACATTTGAAATTATTTGGTAAATCTTAAAATTGTAAGCATTTTTAACGGTTATTTTCAAGCATTTGGAGAAAAAGTAAATGTGTTCATTGAATTGCAATTTTTTAAAAAGCAAGAAAAGAGAATTTATTAATTGTTTTTGGTGTCTTAAATTGACGTTTTTTAATGAAATTTCAATATTTGTTTTAATATACCAAATATTTCATTAGTTGTGAAAACCTGTTTTAATAAAAAAATTTAACTTCTAAAATTACGCTTTTCATTGAAATGCAATTTCAAAAAGCAGAAAAGTGAATTTTTAATGAGTTTCAAAATTTGAATTATTGGTAATCTAAATTGCGTTTTTTAAAGTATTTTCAGCCATTTGAAAAAATAATGTGTTCTTGAATGCAAGTTTCAAAAAGCTGAGAAGCTGAATTTATTAATAGTTTTTTGGGGTTTTAAATTACGGTTTTTTAATAAAATTTTATTATTTTTTTTTTTATAATACCAAATATTTTATTTATTTTGTTAAAACATTTTTTAATAAAAAATTTTAACTTTTAAAAAATTACGCTTTTTCTTAAATTTTCACATTACAAATTTAGAACTCTTAAAAGTACGATTTTTCCTAAATTTCAACATTTGAAATTATTTGGTAAATCTTAAAATTGAGTTTTTAACGGTATTTTCAGCATTTGAAAAAATAATGTGTTTCATTGAAATAGAATTTCAAAAAGCAGAAAAGAGAATTTATTAATTGTTTTAGGTGTCTTAAATTGACGTTTTTTAATGAAATTTCAATATTTGTTTTTATATACCAAATATTTCATTAGTTGTGGAAACCTGTTTTAATAAAAAATTTTAACTTCTAAAAAAATTACGCTTTTCTTAAATTTTCACATTACAAATCTAGAACTCTTAAAAGTACGATTTTTCCTAAATTTCAACATTTGAAATTATTTGGTAAATCTTAAAATTGAGTTTTTAACGGTATTTTCAGCATTTGAAAACATAATGTGTTTCATTTAAATGCTATTTCAAAAAGCAGAAAAGTGAATTTATTAATAGTTTTAGGTGTCTTAAATTGACGTTTTTTAATGAAATTTCAATATTTGTTTTTATATACCAAATATTTCATTAGTTGTGAAAACCTGTTTTAATAAAAAAATTTAACTTCTAAAATTACGCTGTTTCTTAAAATTTTCACATTACAATTTAGAATTCTTAAAAGTAATTTTCCTAATTTCAACATTTGAAAATTATTTTGGTAATTCTTAAAATTGGAGTTTTTTACGGGATTTTCAGCATTTGAAAAAAATACATGTGTTTTCATTGAAGATGCAAATTTCAAAAAGGCAGAAAAAACCGAATTAATTAATGTTTTAGGTTGTCTTAAAATTGACGTTTTTTTTAATGATATTTCAATATTTGTTTTATACTTCCCAAAATATTTTTTCATTAGTTGTGAAAACTGTTTTAATAAAAAAAATTGTAACTTCTAAAATTACGCTTTTTTCTTAAATTTTCCTTACAGGAATTTAGGAATCTCTAAAAGTACGATTTTTCCTAAATTTCAACATTTGAAATTAATTGGTAAATCTTAAAATTGAGTTTTTAACGGTATTTTCAGCATTTGAAAAAATAATGTGTTTCATTGAAATGCAATTTCAAAAAGCTGAAAGGTGAATTTATTAATAGTTTTAGGTGTCTTAAATATGAGCGTTTTTTAATAAATTTTTCAATATTTGGTTTGTTATATACCTAAATATTTCATTAGTTTGTGAAAACCTGTTTTTAGTAAAAAAAAAAAATTTTAACTTCTAAAATAGCTTTTTCTTAAATTCTTTCACATTACAATTAAGATAACTTTTTTAAAAGTACGATGTTTTTTCTAAATGTTCAACATGCTGAAATTATTGTTAAATCTTTAAAATTGAGTTTTTAACGGTATTTTCAGGATTTGAAAAAATAATGTGTTTCATTGAAATGCAATTTAAAAAAAAGCAAAAGAAGAATTTATTAATTGTTTTAAAGTTGTTCTAATTGGAACGTTTTTTTACTGAAGAGTTTCAATATTGTTTTTATATACCAATATATTTCATAGTTGTGAAAACCTGTTTAATAAAAATTTTAAGCTTCTGAGAATATGTGACGCTTTTTCTAATTTTTCCATTCACAAAATTTAAGAACTCCTTAAAGTACGATTTTTTCATAAATTTCAACATTTGAAATTATTTGGTAATTTAAAATTGAGTTTTTTAACGGTAAATTATCAGCATTTGAAAAAATAGTGTTTCATTGAAATGCAATTTCAAAAAGCAATAAAGTGAATTTTTTAATGATTTTTTGGTTCTTTAAATTTACGTTTTTTTACATTTTCAATATTTGTTTTTTATATACCAAATATTTCATTAGTTGTGAAAACCTGTTTTAATAAAAAATTTTAACTTCTAAAATTACGCTTTTTCTTAAATTTTCACATTACAAATCTAGAACTCTTAAGGTACGTTGTTTTTCCTAAGAATTTTCATACATTGGAGAGAGTTATTGCGTAAGTAAATCTTAAAATTTGGATTTTAACGTGGGGAATTTGAGGCATTAGGGTTAAAAAGATATAAAGGTGTTTCATGTGTGAATGCTATTTCAAGGAAAGCAGAAAAGTGAATTTATTAATAGTTTTAGGTGTCTTAAATTGACGTTTTTAAATGAAATTTCAATATTTGTTTTTATATACCAAATATTTCATTAGTTGTGAAAACCTGTTTTATTAAAAATTTTAACTTCTAAAATTTTCGCCTTTTTTTCTTAAATTTTTCACGATTACACATTGAACTCTTAAAAGTAGACGATTTTCCTAAATTTCAAGATTTAAAATTATTTTTGGTAAATTTAAAAATTGAGTTTTAAACGGTATTTCAAAAGCATTTGAAAAAAAAATCGTGTTTTCATTGAATGCTAATTCAAAAGCGAAAGATGAATTATTAAGTATTTCAGAATTCTTAAATTGACGTTTTTTAATGAAATTTCAATATTTGTTTTTATATACCAAATATTTCATTAGTTGTGAAAACCTGTTTTATAAAAAAATTTTACTTCTAAAATTACGCTTTTTCTTAAATTTTCTTATTACGAATTTAGAACTCTTAAAAGCACGATTTTTTCTAAATTTCAACATTTGAAATTATTTGGTAAATCTTAAAATTGAGTTTTTAACGGTATTTTCAGCATTTGAAAAAAAATGTGTTTCATTGAAATGCAATTTCAAAAAGCAGAAAAGTGAATTTATTAATAGTTTTAGGTGTCTTAAATTGACGTTTTTTAATGAAATTTCAATATTTGTTTTTATATTATGACATTATTTCAACATATTAGGTTGTGAAAACCTGTTAGTAAAAAAAAAATTAACGCTTCTAAAATTACGCTTTTTCTTAAATTTTCACATTATAAATTTAGAACTTTTAAAAGTACGATTTTTTTTCTAAATTTCAACATTTGAAGTTATTTTGAAAATCTTAAAATTGAGTTTTTAAACGGTATTTCAGGCATTTGTGAAAAATTAATGTGTTTCATTGAAATTGCAATTCAAAAAGCTAGAAGAGATTTATTAATAGTTTTAGGTGTCTTAAATTGACGTTTTTTTAATGAAATTTCAATATTTGTTTTTATATACCAAATATTTCATTAGTTGTGAAAACCTGTTTTAATAAAAATTTTAACTTCTAAAATTACGCTTTTTCCTTAATTTTCACATTACAAATTTAGAACTCTTAAAAGTACGATTTTTCCTAAATTTCAACATTTGAAATTATTTAGTAATTCTTAAAATTGAGTTTTTAACGGTATTTTCAGCATTTGAAAAAATAATGTGTTTCATTGAAATGCAATTTCAAAAAGCAGAAAAGAGAATTTATTAATTGTTTTAGGTGTCTTATATTGACGTTTTTTAATGAAATTTCAATATTTGTTTTTATATACAAATATTTCATTAGTTGTGAAAACCTGTTTTAATAAAAAATTTAATTTCTAAAATTACGCTTTTTCTTAAATTTTCACATTACAAATTTAGAACTCTTAAAAGTACGATTTTTTCTAAATTTCAACATTTGAAATTATTTGGTAATTCTTAAAATTGAGTTTTTAACGGTATTTTCAGCATTTGAAAAAATAATATGTTCATCATTGAATGGCAATGTTCAAAAAAGCAGAAAAGACCGAATTTTATTGTAATAGTTTAGGAGTCTTAAATTTACGTTTTTTTAATGAAATTTCAATATTTGTTTTTATATACCAAATATTTCATTAGTTGTGAAAACCTGTTTTAATAAAAAATTTTAACTTCTAAAATTAAGTTTTTTCTTAAATTTTCACATTACAAATTTAGAACTCTTAAAAGTACGATTTTTCATAAATTTCAACATTTGAAATATTTGGTAAATCTTAAAATTGAGTTTTTAACGGTATTTTCAGCATTTGAAAAAATAATGTGTTTCATTGAAATGCAATTTCAAAAAGCAGAAAAGTAAATTTATTAATAGTTTTAGGTGTCTTAAATTGACGTTTTTTAATGAAATTTCAATATTTGTTTTTATATACCAAATATTTCATTAGTTGTGAAAACCTGTTTTAATAAAAAATTTTAACTTTAAAATTACGCTTTTTCTTAATTTTCACATTAACAGAATTTATAATGTTAAAAGTACGATTTTTCCTAAATTTCAACATTTGAAATTATTTGGTAAATCTTAAAATTGAGTTTTTAACGGTATTTTCAGCATTTGAAAAAATAATGTGTTTCATTGAAATGCAATTTACAAAAAGCATAAAAGAGATATTGTATTAATTGTTTGGTGTCCTTAAATTGGCTGTTTTTTCTAATGAAATTTCAATAATTTTTTTGTTTATATAAAAAATATTTCTTTAGTTCTGAAAACTCTTTTAATAAAAATTTTAATTTCTAATAATTGCGCTGGCCCTTAAATTTTTCACACTACATAATTTAGAATCTTAAAAGTTACGATTTTTTCCTAATTTCAACATTTTGAAAATTAATTTGGTAATTCTAAAAATGAGTTTTTAAAG
>JABUQX010024376.1:0-34655 GCA_015478945.1 Trachelipus rathkii
ATGAATAATAATAAATGAATAATAATATAATAATATAAATATATAAAACTATATAATAATAATAATAATAATTATATTAAAAATAATAATTAATAATAATATAATAATAATAATAATATAATAATAATAATAATAATGATAATAATTAATAATAATAATAATAATAATAATGAATAGTAGTAATAATGTAAAAAAAATGATTAATATAATATATAATAAATAATAATAATGATTGGCTTAAAAATAATAATTATATAAAATAATATATAGTAATAAATAATAAATTAAATAATTAATAAAAAATATATAATAAATTAAATAAATTTATAATAACAGTACTACTCTCCAGGACTTCTATTCATATGAAATATTTTCTTATCATATAATAATATAGATAATATATAATTAATTAAATTATAAATATGATATTAAATAATATATAATAATTAGGATAAATAAATTAATAATTATATTATAAAAATAAAAATAATAATTAAATAATGACTGCTGATAATTAATATAATAATAATTTAATAATAATATGATATAATAAATTAAATATTATGAATTTAAATAAAAGTTTTTGAATAATATGAGAATTAAATAATAATTAATTTAAATTAATAATCATAATATAATAAGAGATAATAAATTTTGAAAAGTCAAATAAGTAAATAAATAAATACAAAGATTTTTAATTATTCAAATTTTACGTGAAAAAAAAATCACTTTATTGGAAAAAGGAAATGCACTCTACTAAAAAACGTTCTTTAGTACACATCCAAGCCACACCCTTTAACTCGCACTTAATACACACAAGCTCTATGATGTCGATTCACAAGACACACAGACACTTCAACAGACAGATATAGCATCACACGCCACACGCACACCACACACATATATATTATATATGTAGATATATAAATATAATAATATATTATATTATTAAGAGATATATAAATAAATATAGATTATATAATTAGATATGTAATATATTAATCATATTATATATATATTGAGATATTTATAGTTATATATATATAATATTATTAATTTAATATATATTAAAAGATATATATTCATATATATAATATCTTTAAAAATGTTAGTATATATATAATATTATATAGTAATATAATTAATATATATTAATTATAATATATATTATAATATATATTATATTATATTATTAATATATATAATATATATAATTTAATTTTATATATATATTAATAAGAGATATTAAGTACTCAGGTATATATATATAATATATATTAAATAGATTATATATATATATATATATATATATATATTATTTATGTGTGTGTTTATGTTAATATTATCATCAAGTATTATTACTGATTATATTTTATATATATTAATTATATATATAGTAATATTATATTATATTATATAATACATTAATAGACATATTATCGCATATATCTTAGAGTAGTCATTATGTAGATAAACCTTTATATTTTGATAATATATATTATATATAGTATGTAATATATTATTATATATTTATTAGGGTGAAATGAGTTCGTTATTTTTAGTAGAGATGGTAAATCTTTAATGAAGAGATGACTGAGAGATTTCGTGGTTAATTTTGATTTATGGCGTAGACGGGGACAAGGGGGGTTCAATTTAAAAAAAAGGTGACAGCCTCTTAGTAAAGCGAGAAAAGGTAGAATGGAGTATAAAAAATCGCCTCCATAGGTTAATAAACAAGCTTGAAGTAGCACAGAAAAAATCAGTATATCCGCTGTGTTGAAATATGTCAGCATTCATAAATAGCAGCTGAGAACTATATTCCGTGTTTTACTGCCGATATTAATATTTGCGGGGAGTAATAATATTTATTGATAGTGAAGATACTGAAGAGATTACATGTATGATTGTATAGGTATGGTGTGTGTTAAGATGTTTATATAGGATATGTAGGAATGACTGGAGCACAGGTAAGTTTATTAGGCTTGAGCTAGCCATAGGATATCGGACCTTCCATAATTTATTGGGAGGTGGTGCAATTGTTAAAGGGAGTTAAATGATACTTAGGTGATCAGTGTAGAGGGTTCTATACCCATCGAGAGGCTAATGCTTGTTAATGTTATCCTGTGTTAATGAAACATGTATATAGTATTGAGTTGAACTAACCGTTTAACTGGATATAAAGAAACTAATTTGAGGATTATTTCTAAGCCGATGGACAATATGTTCAGAAGTATTGTTGATAATTATGAACAACTTTAATATAGAATACTAACCTACTATTTGCAAGCTATGGTAAACATTGGTTGGCCTAGAGCCCACGCAAATGAATTGAAACGTGAAATTAGTATAGTGAAGAGTGTTAGTCGCAGTAGTGAAGGAAATGCGCAAATAGTTAAGCAAAGCCTGCAGAGTAGCATGTAAAACTCGCTCATGTGAGGCGCCCTGACTGGGCTTTGTGGAGCCATGCTATATGGATCCATGATTGATGTAATGGATGAAAGGATGGATGATTATAGCTCGGGTATATGTTAGGTAAGGGGTGTTATATATTGGTGAGTGTGTTAGGAAACAACTGGCTGAGAAACCGAAGTAAAAGTGGATTGAGTTAGTTGAGTCAGTAGAGTAATGCCTGAAGGAGAGGAAATGAGAGCTTATTATGATAATAAATTTATAATAATAATAGATAGATATAAGTATAGGTGGGTGGGTGTTTATTTGGAGGAGGAGGGGTATTTATGATTAGGAGTATAATGGAGGAAGATAAGTCCAATTGGAAATTGAAATGTTTACATTTAAGACATCAATGCCAGATATGAGAGGAAGGTGACCGTCGTATTTAAGTCCCGTTAATTACCCTTATAAAGTGGATGTTAAAGGGCCTCACTTATGTTCTTACTCAAAGTTATTATAAAAGGGGAAGTAAGGCTTGAGCTTTCATTTCCATTTTGGAATATTATATATTCTTTATCTAGTTTACTTATTTTCTGTTATCGATGCTTGCTTACAACACTTACACCAAATCTGGGCAAAGAAGTTGGTGATGCATATGATGATTGTTGGGTTGTAATTGATGATGATGATGCTAATAATGATGATGATGACTTATATTTATAATGATATTGATGATGATAATGATGAGGATAATTGATAATTAATTGATATGATTGATTGATTGAAGAATTAATATGATAACCAAACCTTCAATGATGAAAGGAAACGAATGATGTGTATAATTAATGATAGATGTCACACACTCACACACACCCCACCATTATATTTTAATTAAATTAATTTTATATATATATATATATATATATATATGGTGATGTGTATCGCTAAACCTTTAGCCAAGAAGTTAATTTCTTTAACCATTAATCGTTAGCCCAAAATTTTAACCTCGTTAACGTTAATTCGTTAACTTTACTAGTCTGTTAACGAAATTAGCGTTACTACGTTAACATTAACTATTTCTTTACGAAGAATTAAACAAAAAAATTAAAAGAACTCCTTATCCTTTTATCAATATATATTATTAATTTCTAAAAATCCAATATAACATTAAAATAAATTAAATATAAATATTTTGTCTAAATTATAAATACAGTATAAAGCAATAAAACCAATATAATATATAATGAGAAAATTAAAAATATAAAAAAGACAATAAATAATAATATATATAATATCATAATACTGGTCAGGTTTGAAACCGTACATTATGTTTTGTTTAACTATATTTCTTGTAATTAAAACAAGGCTATGATTACAGGCTTTGGAAATGATATAACTGTTAAACATTCATGATTCTAATTTAGCAGGAAATTATTATCGCGGTCCGTAGTTCGCGTTAAAGAAAGATATATATATAATATATTATATATATATAGGTACTGAAAGTGAATAATAATTTATTTTTTTATAATGAGATATATACATTATTATTAATTTTGACACTTTCTATCCAGTATCTCCACCATCTCTACTATTACTTACTCCTCTTACTCTCTATCTCTATCTACTCTCCTCTCTCATACTCTCTCTCTCTCTTCTCTCTCTTCTATCTCTCTTACTTCACACTCTCTTATATTTCTCCTATGTCGCCTGCCTATTTATTAAAACCTGTACTAACGTTCTAACGTTTACTTACACCTTAGTTATGACAACATTAAATAACATTTATCTTGTTACTGAACATAAACAAAATTGATCTTTATGAAAATCTCATTCACAAAACGTGATCAATATGATTATAGCCTCAAGAAGTATTAGGAGTTATCTCTGTATTTCATTATTAGTATCGTAGTGAGATATTATTTTTTTATCTCTAGTCATCATAACTCTCATTATTATAAGGTATATTATTCTCCTTGTTATTGGTAATTATTAGTATGTTGCTAAAATCTGTATATGAGGTATAGATAGGCATCCTGACTACCACCCTTCATATTGGTAGGGATATATATTGAGTTATCTAAAAACTAAGAGATACTTAATAAAAGTCCTCCTAATACTTATCAAAACTAATTCGTTAACCTACCATAATTAACTCTGCGACTTGATACGTAGGTATATATAGGCCACTGTCTTTTCTACAGGTTAACTATACAGTCGGCAGATGCTATCGGGGAATATTGCCTCTCGATTTCAATACCTTATCCATGCGCGCCCACGATATCTATAGCACAAGGTAGCCTTGCCCTGCATGAATTTTGCTGATGAGTGAGTCAATAGTGAGTAAATCTCCCAACTTGTTCGTCTTGTGTACCTTTTTCTATTTCCAAGCCACTTCTGTTCGTGAATAGTTTTCTAGTGCTATGCTTTATCGGTTATCCAATCTTGTTATTTAATCTATTACCCGCTATTTAAAGTCCCACGGCTGCGTGAATCTTCAAACGAGTAAGTTTCTGTAATGCTTATGTGCGTGGGTGTTATATGTTATTATAGTGAATATTAGCCTGCCCCTTGCCTAGTGTGAAAACCTCTACCTGGTGAGGTGAGTATATATATATTATAATGCTATGAATAATATATAAGAATATATATATATAGTTAAGTTAAGAAGAGATATATATATATATTATATATATACAAAATATTAATAATATAAAATTTTAATATATTAATTATTAATATAAGTAATATAAGTGATCATGTATATTATATATAATAATAATGTAAATATATATATTTAATAATATAGATAGATATAGATGTATAGAATATATATATAATAGAGATATATATTAATATATATTTAATAAATACGATGTTAATACGTGAGAATAAAGATAATGTGGTACGAAGTGTACGGAAACTAGTCTCATAAGGTGAATTAACGAAGAGTCGCTGTTGAGATCATAGATAATAATATGAGAGGTAACCAAATATAAATAGATGAAGTAAAATAAAATAGTATACGTGTATGACCCAAAACTAATCCATAGTAAATAAAGTAGTAGTAAGTGTGTAGAAGAACCTTTAGTTGCATGAATGTGTGCTCTCCTAGAAATTTTCATACATGATTTAAGCATATTGTTAAATCTCTGTACCACACGAATCTACTTTAACTTTACAACTTTGTGAATTTTATTCATACATTACTCTCATATGCTTCAACATAAAAATTAAATACTTTTTAATGTATGTTAAAATAACTTATGTGTGAGATTAATTTTATTTTTAATAATCTATTATATAATATTAAATTCTTATCAAAATTTCAAACTGTTTACGCAAAAAAATATATCTAATATTTAATTTTCACATATATCTTATTTATAAATGATGCTATACATACTTTAAAATCATATCCAGCAGTTGTCCTGGCCAATGTACGCCAAATTCCTCGAGCCACATAGACTATTTAAGCGTAATGTATATTTCTATACTTATATGTATTTAAACAATTGCTAATAATAATAAGTTATGATTTAAATATTTTACTAAATTTTTTTTATTGCCTTTGCTGCATTTTCCTCTCCATGTAACAAATGGTCGACTGCTGTTAGTTGAAGTGAAGATCACGATCCTATAATTTCACTTTGAGTAAATTAAGTTAATAATAGACGTAGGTAGTCGCGCACTCAAATATAACAAATACTATTTGTAGTCGAGCGCTAATATAAATAACGTTGTTACTCTCAGCTCGCTCCTAAAAGTATAACTAGTATATATTATATATATATAAATATAAATACGTTCGCGCCCAAAAATACTAGTTCGCGCCAAAAATTAATCTATATGTATTTTCTCGCGTCTCAATAAAAGAACTTATAGTACTTATTCGCCCAAAATATATCATTTATCGCTAGCCACTCAAAATACGTTCTGCGCCAAAATACATGGGTGGTCCAGTAGGAGTGACAATATTCTTAGTCATAGTATATTCATTAGGGTTGACCGATCATCGTAATTTTTGGCACAGCATTGAACCGCACCAGGGGGTCGTGCTGCAGCACCTTATCACTCCACCTCAAGTCTTCTTTACTACGCACCTCTATTTTGCGGTGCGCACCGCACCGGGGGCACTGAAATTGTGGATGGCACCGCACGGGTGCGTCGTTTAACCCTAAAATAAATATAAATTAAAGAAATCTTGGGGTTCTTTTATTCAATTAAAAATTCATTTTAAACTGATTTAGTACAATAATTTTCTTAGTATTTATTGACAGTAGTTTGTGTGTCATAAAAATTTTGTTTTATTGAAGAGAGAAGAGCAGAGAGAGAGAGAGAGAGAGAGAAGAAGAGAGAGAGAGAGAGAGAGAGAGAGAGAGAGAGAGAGAGAGAGAGAGAGAGAGAGAGAGAGAGAGAGAGAGAGAGCAGTGTTCTTTCAGACAATTTTCTCCGGGCCTTTACAGAGATTCGGGGAGGCACATAATAATAACATATTTACATAAAAATTGATGTCCACTAATGATATTTTGTCACTTCAGCTAATCTTATATCTTTATTAGATACTGTTCTTACTGGAATAGGAATTATCCGAAATATAAACCAAAATCCTTTACTTTCCAAAATATAGCCCAATCCCTATTTGTTTGGAAATAGTGAAACACTGAAATAAAAACTTTAAGTAGAAAAATAGAGAGAATATAAAAATAAGTAAGTAATAAGTATAATTACTATTTTACCATATATAATAATATATATATATAGAGAGAGAGAAAAAGAGGAAGTGATAATAGATATAAATATTGGAAGAGGAATAGAGAGAGAGAGAAGAGAATAGTAATTTAATGATGTAATAACCAACTTCTGATGATATATTTGTAAAAGTATTATCGAGGCCATGAAATCAAATGAAGTGTAACAATTTGACAAATGGTCAGCATAAGGTTCTTCCATTTTCTATAATATATACTCCATTAAAAATGGGATTTAAATAGATATAAATTAAAAACTGTGGACCGAGTTTCAATGTTTACTCTTTATCTCAATTTATTCTTCACCTCCTCACTTATGTTTAAAATCTTTGTTCATCTATTCTATCCGCACTTCGCCTCAAACTGATTATCTACTCACCAAGGCTGACAACAATTGTATGTTTTAATTGGCTTTCATCATTTGTAGACCTACATTTGACTTACCTTGTACAGACGTCAGGATTTCTTTTTAATCTATACACCGTTCACTTGACCTTATTCACAATTCAAGTTGCCTCACTTTTTATATCACCAACACCTTGTTTTAATTTATCCAAACATCCACACCTTTGCCACACTTTATCACATCTGCCTCAATTTATCCACACACTTGCCTCACTTTTAACCTCCACCACCTTGTGCCTCACTTATTCCACATCTGTTAGCCTCTACTTATTTAGATTATACATCACACCACTTTACTTCTTTTATCACATACCACCTTGCCACCCGGACTTTATCTGTCACCGTCTCATTTTATCCACACCATGCATCGCTTTATCTGAACTGCCTCACTTTAACCACACCGCCTCACTTTATCCACACCTTACAGACATTTCTCTATCTTATGAGAGGAATTACTCTAGGTAATTATTACCTATGTTCTGGAATAGGGATCAAACTCTGACCCTTTGCCTAGCGCATAAGCTGGTCTTCCGATGTGCCACTATGGCGGAAAGATGTTTTAATTTGTTTATCTATATGAATTATTAACCCGTGTTAGTAATGTGAAATTAAAAATGAGGTTTTGATATATTGAAAACAACCTCCTTCTCCCCTCCCTCTTCCCTCCCTCTTCCCTCCCTCTTCCATCCCTCTCCCCTCCCTCTTCCCTCCCTCTCCCCTCCCTCTTCCCTCCCTCTCCCCTGCCTCAGAGCATACAACTTTTCCTCAAAGACTCATAGCTAATATTTGAAACAATAAAAACTTTTCTTTTAATAATCATCTTTATATATTCGAAATATATTTTTTGAATCTTGGGTCTGGTCTTATAGACCTGTAATGAGAATTCTTATAGTTACTCGTAATGCAGATTTACACGCTGAGCTATCCCCCAACCCTGGGTTGTAGTGGGATAGCTCAGACATGGGATAAAGGATCGAGATATTGTCCTTCATGTTTAGCAGACAGCTGGAGTTGGTTCAATCCGTAGATTATATATGAAGGCAATAATTTCGTTGTAACTATACCCGAACTATATGTTCATTATTTTTTAATACTGTGAAAAATACTTATAGCTAATGATTGATATGAATTGTATTTGAAAACGTTAAGAAAAAAATCCTCTTCATTTTGTAATTCACATATTACAATACGATATATTTCAAATCTAGTGACAAATTGTTTTTATTTGAAAGAATATCAACTACTTCATGACGTATGAGTGTGTTAATATAATGGTACTACATTGAAATAAAGGCTTGACCTTTTTATCAAGATATGTAACCGAACTGGATATATAATAAATACTACATGTGACTATAATAAGAAATTCTCATCATATTATAATTAATAGCCTCTATCTCTATACACTAATGATTTACAATTGACTTAAATTACTTATATCCAACTTCTAGACTATAAAAAATAATACAAAAGTTATCCCTCATATTAGTTTCCCAAAAGCTCTGACCTTTATATTATGCCTATTCGTAATAAACTTCTTTCGTCCCGATTCATACTCTACAGTTACACTGGTAATATCTATTGTTATAAATTTGATACCATTATATATATATGTCTATACTCTTATCATTAATATTATACTCATGCATGTTAAATATGGGTCTTATTCTCTCTCTAAAATCAGTTTTTATGGTATTCACTCAAATTAAAATACCGCAACTCAATAAGAAGAGATGCTCTATGATATTATATTACCTTTAATCTTATAAACTATACAAAAGCTACTAATATGAAAAACTAAAACTCTGTACTTTTATCTTAGTGTTAGTAATATTTCTCGAAAGTATATATACATCGATTGTTTACATGTTTCTCGATACAAAACTAGATTCTTGGCAAATATATTTATAGCTGACAGCAACTATCGGTAGTGATGTAAATTGGTTTTTCTAATTCTGTCATATAGCGAAATATAGGTCCATTTTTTTTCAGTTCTTATGCTGTATTCATATTTTTATAGAACGACTTATAAATATTTACGTTGAAGAATTTTAGAGATTATTTCACATCTATTGTCATATTCTCAAAAAGTTAAACCTTTCAATAAATTACACAAAAAATCCCTATTCATACTTTTTTATAGTATTTATATTTATCTTATTCTTCTTCAATTAGTTATTGTAAATCAAATTACTAATATATATGAATATTTTGACGTGCATTGTTCATGAACATAAGCTAAGCTAATTCATTTAATATGAGATATACCTGTATAATATATATATATAAACACTCAACTTAACGCGAAAAAGTAAATAATGAATTATAAAAACATTATTAATCATATTTAGGTAGTAAGGTACAATGAGTCATACAAAAAACATGTATAAATCTATACAAAAAACATGTATAATTTAATAATTATTAATACTAAATTTAATAACAGAATAGAACCCTATTCAACTTAAAATATAGTAAAGTATAGCAAATAAGATTAATAAATTATTATATTAAAATTACGGTATTTTGTATCTGCCAAAGTATATTAGTGTTATTTAATCTTATAGATCATAATACAAGCTTTCTCTTATTACAATAAATAATTAAATAGTACTCTAATTATAGCTAATTATAATCCTAAATTGAGCGATAAACAGTTGGGCAAGATCTCGTCTATATTAGATATCGGACTGTGTGTATACAGAAATACATGCACTGATTTCATGGAAGAATATAATACACATACTCTTTCACTGTATGAATAGGTCATTGTGGTGCTCTGTAAAAACCATCTTATTCTCTCATCATTTTGTCTTTTTCGTGAGATTGATGGGTATTGTGCAGAGGTGTAAGTACTGCTAATACCTCTCATAAAATAACTTGATGATATAGCAAAAAAAAATAATTCGTCGTTACTAAAACCATCAGGACCTTGTACACTACGCTCATGCGGGATAGATGGAACTACGCAGCTCTCTCTACGGTTAACTATTCAAAAATATATGATCTGATAAACTTCAACAGATTTAATATTATAAATCCTACTTCATAAGTTAAAAAAATAGTTCATTAATTTTGAAGGTAGTGAAAGAAATTAGCTGCTACAGCCACTGAAAGAAAAATAAGAGACCACACGAATATTGTACAGAACGTCAATATAGGAAATTTTAAAACATAAGGCTTCGTAGCATCAAAATGACCCTATATATTACCTATTTATGACAATACGATGAATGGCTCTTGCTAACTCTACTCAACGTCTCCTGATCATTTTCAGGAATAGAAGATATTTGAATAATATAATCTTCCCCAAAATGTTTCAGGAATCATATCACCATTATGGTTCGTTATTCGTAGAAATATTCTAAGATACTTCTTATTATTACTATTTAATAATTAATTAACTTGAGGGCATCCTACTCAAATACGTTATATGATCCTATATCTTTAACAACAGTTGGTATATGACGATATATCTAATAATAGCTATTTTTTAATAATTTATTTATTTATTTAAGTTTATTTTTTTCTTTAATTACTTGTATCAAATATTTAAGTCCTTATTTAATTCTTTTTTTTCTATTCTATATTTAATTAATATATTATATTATAATTTCCTTTTAATAATTTTCTTTCTACTTATATACTATATACTTATTTTATACTATTAATTTATTATTATTTAATAATTTATAATTTATTATTATTATTTATTATATTATTAATTTAATTATTATTAATTATATATTATATTTTTATAATTATTATTATAATTAATTCATTATTATTATTATTATTATTAATTTTATTATTACTTATATATTATTTATATATTTATATATATTATTATTATATATTTCATTTATTATTATTTATTATTATAAATTATAAAATATATTATCATAATTATTATTGTTATATTATTATAATTTTAATTTTAAGGTGTTTATTATCTCTATTAAATTTATTGTTATGTTATTGGATAATTTTGTTCATACTGTTCGCTATTAGCTTTTAGTTATAGTATTAATTATTACTAATTTTTTTTATTTTGCATCGATTATTATGTGCTCATTATAAGTGTATTCAATTATCTCCCGTTTGATGTCAATGTAATGATTATATTTTGTTATTATTTCAAATTATTGTATTTTTAATTCTAATATTATAGATCTGGTATCATTGCTGTTATTTTATGATTATTATCTGATTCATTTTTAATTAAGAAGTTTATTGAGTGAGCGCTATTTATTAGTTAGGAATAATTTAATTATTTTTCTTCATATTTTTTATTAATTTATTTTATTTTTATATTATTATTATATTTATTAATTATTATCTATTAATTTGCTGATATTTAATTATTTATAATTATTTAATTATTTTATTATTATTATTATTTATATATAATTATATTTAATTCGTTATTTATATTTATTATTTTATTGTTTATTATTATTTAAATATATTATTATTTATTATTATTTTTATTATTATTATTAATTATTTTATTATTATATTTATTTAATTATTTATTAATTATTATTATTATTATTAATTTTATTATTAATTTAATTATATTTATACTATTTTCGTTCACTTAATTTATAATTATTTATTATATAATATTATTATATTAATATCTTATTATTTATTAATTTAATTATTAATTATTATCTTATTATCATTATTATATTATTAATTATATAATTATTAATAATTATTATTAATTCTATATATATTATTATATTAATTATTGTTATTATTATAATATTAATTATTATTTAATTATTATTTTATCTAATATTTATTTATAGTTCGAGACTAACTAGTCTATAATTTAGTTTAAGCCTTATTTACATTACTAAATTTCGTTGTCATTATTGTATGTATATGTATAGATTATAAGGAAGATCGTTTTTCTTTTTATCTCTAGATTCTTATGTCTAAGTGTGTTATCAAGCTTCTTAGTAGTTTCTAGGAATAATCGAATTATATTTCTACTCTACATTGTGTATTATTATTTTAATTTATATTTATATAAGTGATTTAAATTTATTATAAATAGGAATAAATAGTATTACGCTTCCAAACCTTCTTGACACTATATCATGATAAAGCTGCATAATTAATAAGTATAAAGTATTATTTCCATATTGTAGTGCTCTTCGCTCTTCTATAGTATTATATACTTCATGTTATTTTGGTTTAAATTTTGCCTTATCTCAATTAAAAGTTTTCTGTGATCCATCTATTATTTATTTGATTGAATCTTACTATTAGAGTAGATCGTATCTTAGGATATATTTATGTGAAATTTCTATGAGATTCATTAAGTTCACTCTCAATGAATTTCATAATATCACATATATTAATTGATACATTATTCAATATATTTTATTTAGTAGTTTTATGAAACCTATATATACTCGTCTATTATATTCCCATACCTTTATATAGATATGCTCTTATATTTTTATTATATTATTATTATTATTATTAATTTTTAAGATCTAAGATTATTTATTATTGGTAGGTGTGTTTTAAATTTTACGTTTAATACTTGTGTTATATTATTTATTATTATTATTGTTATTTATTATTTATTGTTATTTATTTATTATTATTATTAACATTAATCATAGGTTGTTTGCATAAATTAGATATAACATATAATAGTGAATGTTGATAACTCTCTATATATATAGTTGATTAATGAATTATTATAATTATTCTTTTATTGATTTTGCTAGTCCCCATATTAATTAATAGATAGTTCTTGTACTTAAATTGTAAATTGTGATCAAAATCGTTTTCATTCAGGCTCTTCAGGTATATTATTTTCTATTAGACATATTCTAAAGATATAGGACATTATAGCCTAGGCTACTATGTCTATTGATATAGTTTGTATTTCTTTGATTATGTAAATATATTATTATTACTTATTATTATTAATCTATTCATTATTGTAGCTTTATGAGAATTTAGAAAATTAGTTTATGTCATAATATGGAAACTTGTCGATAAAATGTATATTACTCGTGATCTAAATAATATCAAATGCGGATTTGTATATTTATTCATTCTATGTATCATTACATTATCATTATACATTTTCTATCTATATTTATATTTTGTCTTTTGGAATTATTTGTGTTATATCAATTTTTGTGACTCTCTAGCTGTGTATTACTTACGTCTCTAGTTTGCGGTCTATTTGGATCGTAATGACGGGTGTCCCCTAGTAGCTAATGGTTTCTTCTTCAAATGACTATCTACTCATCAAATATATATATGTATAAGTATTATATAGACTTAATCTAGTATAATCATACTTATATTTATTATTTATTAATTAATTATAATTTTTGGATCCTTATTTATATTTATTCTCACTTTATCTACTGATTTTCTCTATATTATTATAGTGATGACTATTGTGTGTGTATGATAGATAGAAGATAGTATTTATCAATTATTTATTATTATTATTGTGTGATAGAATTAGACACACAATTGACGATGAACAAAGATCAGTATAATGTAGGTGAATATGCTAGTCGCTATTAAAAATTAAGAGTGACATCTGTAGTATACTATATTCAAAGAAACTTCATAAGATGAACTTATGCTGGCATCCATCAGCTCAAAAATTAACCTTAATAAATAAAGGAATTGTTGTTAATTCGTCCTTGCGTCGTGTTAGCGTGAAATTTTTTCTTTTCATAGAACTCATCGAATTTTCTCTGTTTTTGGATCAGTGTAAGGTATCTGACAGAAATGCCACACGAAATACCATAGCGCTTGCATAGAAGCACTTAGGGAGAATCTGAGGAGTTCAAAGTATTAAAAACCACCATCAACTGGGAGAAGTGTAAAAAAAATATATTTATTTCTGCTTGAGTAATATATACACAATTACTCTCATTGAAATTTTCACTATATGGAATCCGTAATTATACTAAAATACTCTCAAGGGAGAAGGTTTGCTCGTAATATTAGGCTAAGAGATCATATATTATATGGTAAAACGGATATAAAATCTATATACCAAATATTCTTATAAGACCTATTTTATCTGCCTATAATACAGCTGTTATAGTATATTCTTATTGCGAAAATATGAACATAACTTGCTTAATGGTAAGTTCTTGTGCTAGAACATAAGGGCACTGGTGAAGTATACATATAATAGCCCTATATCTGTTTATTAGAGTGTCTACGACGGAATGGGTGAGTGTCTCTCACATATATTACTTTATATAATAGGATATGTGTGATTTTAGACACCATATATAGATCTAGCATATCATAACAAGGATAAGGCTCATTGGTGCTGTGAAATTTTGGAATAAATACTAATTTGGGTAGTAGTGAGTACTACTTCATCTTTATGTACTTTGCGCGCATACATAATATTTTCTTGATGTACAATGATTTGAAGAGTGTATGTATTTTCGTAATTAGTAAGTTAAGATAATAAAAATAACTTAGGGTCACTTCATAACCAGATTATATATTAATAAGAGATTCAGATTGAGTGGGACAAAGCTCTAAAATGAAAAAAATATGTAACTCGTGCACAATCTGACTGTCTAAAATTGTGCTCTAATCGAAGTGTTTATGTCCGATTAAATGCCTAAACATATAACTGCGGATTAGTTACACTTTAAACTCACTCACAAGTGAATCACAATCCCTAGACATTCATAGTGGAGCTCATTGCAATATTACTCTTTATATGTGTTATATGTATATTGGAGCAATGTAAATGGAACGGATAAGTTAGTAAATTTAATCATCACTAGGTTATCTATTTAGTATCATATATATAGTACATAATGTTAGGATTAGCCAATGAGCTAATTTTGTCTGTAAGTAGTATGTTCAAATAGATTTACTTACGGCCTCGACAATTCAAACGTGCAGGGTGGCTAGTCTCGGATTCAACGATAATTTCTTTTTATGTCATGCTCAGGTATTAGCATCTATGATGATCATTATACATATGTATTAGTCGTTCTATAGTGGGTCTCGAAAATTAGATGAATTTTTATTTTTTTGTGTGTCTTTTTTTTTCATATTTTTTTTTTATATTAATTGTATATTCTTTTTACTCGTGTTCTACTTCGGTCGAGAAAGTTAGTGATTGGATCTATCAGGAGATTGATTAATAGTATTTCGTGTAGAAAGTAGATTTCTACAGCGTGCAATTTTGTCTCTAACAGAGTTTGTGGTGTGCTTTCTCAGTAGGCCGAGCGGATATTGATAACGAGCGCGCTCGGGACGTTCTTTTTCATTTGATTCTCAATTTTCAGACGAAAAAACATGGTAAGAGTGAGGGGCGAGAGGAGGAAACCGCTCCTTGACGGAGTGACACCCAACACCTAGAGACAAAGAGCGGGGTTCGCAGGAGAGCATACACACTAAGAGAATGGGTAGAAATAGTATATCAACACATCCTGTCGTAAGACGGCAGAAGGTGGAGAGAGACACCTGGTTAAAGACTTTCCTGCCATCGGAGTGGCTTATCTTGTTTAAATTACCAGGGTCGAGTTGTAATTTCTTCCTTTGCGTTCCGACGAGATGGTATAGTTCATGTATTATATTATTAAGAATTCTCTCACCTATCGTACAAAATATGGGATTTGCGGATTCCTCGAAAAATACATATATATCACTAGTTGATATTGGAGTGTCGTGTAAGTCTTATGTGAGTGTACAGCTTTTATAATGTGACTGTTTATTGTGTCTTGTTATTAGTTTATTTTTAGTGGTTCATGATTACTGATGTGTGTAGAGTTATAACTTATTACCGACTATAAAAAACGCTCCTTTCAGCTATATGAGTATGAGGGTAATGCACAGATTTGCAGGATTAGTAGCGGCTAACCATGTGATATAGACCGGTAAAGTCTTTGGTATCTTGGTGTATACTGAGCTTTGAGCACGATATCCCTTGTGATAGTAGGAGAGCTCAGTTAAATACTATTTTTACTTCATTATGACTAGAGTATAATCGATGCATAATGTACTTTCTCTTTTCTTATTAAAATACATTACAATATGTAATGAGATAAAAAGTTTGAAATTCTCAGTATCATCATAATTAATTTCTATATTTTTTCACTTAGTTCCGTTGTTTTCATATACATAGTTCGTATAATAGAGGTTCCTATGATCACTGTATTTTTATAGATGAACAAAATAAGTGATCATGTTTGTGCTTAGATTCGACTATTAAGTAGTCAACACATAATATAATGTCATATATATATTAATTATAAATTAATATTAGTAACAATATTATTATGCATATGGATTTGTAGAGCATAATAGCTTTGTTAGGACAATATTATTTGAGAAATGACATATGTATGATGGAGAGAATATCGAGATTTATCGATATCGATAAAATTCCAATTTTTATTGAAACTTTGAACGCCCTCATAGCAGGGATACTATAGCTCTACATATACGTGATCAATAATTTATTGGCTATATGAAATAAATCTGCTCAAAATAGATACTGATCATTTTGGGTGGGTGGTTTCTTCGTTTTGACACAATACTTCCGAAGTGAATATTTAGTGTCTTTATGTATAATCACGCTTCTGAGCTAATCCATAGTGAGCTGGTACACTGCTATATATTTAAGTATTCACTTATTTGTCAATCATTAATTAACTAGCAAACATATTATTAAAAGAATATTTTTTTTGTGTTATTTTTTGTGTCTTCATCTTGATTAGAGCTTATAATCATTGATAATATATATATAAATAAGCATTATATATATATTTATATTTATTATTATATTATTATATTATATTATTTAGTAGGGTATAATATATATTAATAATAATATATATATATATTATATATAATATATTTATATATATTTATATATATTAATTAATATTATATATATTATAGTAAGGTAGGAGTACCTATAGGAATCACTAACTGAAAGCTGCATGCTAAGGGCGGCAGGGCGTACAAATACAGTGATTGCGCTATGTATAATGCAAAAATTGAAGCGATCAACACCTCGCTCACAAAGTAACATTATAATTAGAATGATGCTATCTATGTATTTGTCATTATGACTCAGCCATGTATAGGCAGACTTTCTGACAGATAGAACAAATTAGCAAAATAAGCGGAATTTGATGATATTAGCATATATGGAAAATTTAATTATCTATAAGTGTATTAGGTAATATTATAAATGTATTTTTATTATTTTTTTTTTTTTTTTATTTATTTTTATTGTCGTTGTTATTTCATTTTGAAATATTTAAATAATATATTATTATTATTCCCTCCCATTTAAGTGGGCCTATCGTAGCTCGACTGGATGAAACAGGGGGGTAGAAGTTTTCCATACTCACCCGTAGGGTGAATGACGTGGCGGAGGAACTCACCTCAGCGTACACCTATACAAATTCAAAGTGAGCGGGGTTCTACGAGAGAGCGCCTCTACCGGTAAGGGGGTATTATGAATTTTGTCTCCTACTATCTCACCTTAGTTCCGGATGGCTCATGATAGATGACCTATCGACTCTGCATCGTGCTGTTCATTACTCTTAGAGGGTATTCTTATTAGTTATAAATTATAATATAATATTATAGAAAAAACTTTTTTTATTTTTAATATAGATAATAGTAATAAAAGGTCTCTAAATTGGCTTTCATTAACTCTTATATTATTATATAATATTAATTAATTATCATAATTAATTTTATTTTTTTATACTATTTTCTTATTTAAAATTTTATATACAGGATTCCAATATTATTGTATTCTTTATTTTCCTGTAGCTTAATTGTTAATGTTTTTGAGATTATATGATATTTATTTTTCCGCTCAATTATAATAAAATTTATATATCACAGCATATGGGTCTTCCACTTTTCTCACGTTAGCTTAGTTATTGTAGTTTTTTAGATATGATATTGAGTATTGTGTTTGTTATCTTCTCATATGATGTAGTTTAGTACTATATATATATATATATATATATTATACATTGGTGAGCAGTCACAATATTACCGAGGATTTTAAGAAAACTAACATTTGTGGAATATTATTAATAGCGTATTTGTCTTAATAATAATTATACCTATATGTATAAAGTTCTTCATTTTAGTATAGGTATAAAATGATAGTATTAGGAATAGTGTCATAAATTTTAATGATATGAATATTTAGTGTTTAATGTTCCGTAGATGTGATTAATTTATATATATTATTTATTATTATATTTTTATTATTATTATATTATTATATTATTTATTATATATATTTATTTATTATTATATTATCTATTATATATAATATATTATTATTTTTATATTTAATTTATATATTATTATTTATTATTATTTTATTTATTATATTATTTAATTATATTATTATTATAATTATTTATATTATTTATTTATTATTATTATTTAATTTATTATTTATATTATTTTTATTTATCTTATATTATTATTATAATTATTATTAATTATTATTATTATTATTAATTATATTAATTATTAGTATCATTAATTTAATTTATTACTATTTTAATTATTGTTATTAAATAATTATTATATATATATTTAATTATTATTTATTTTATTATTATTTATTATTATTTAATATTTAATTATTTATTATTTTTAATTATTTATTATTTATTAGTAATATTTATAGTAATTAGTATTTATTAGTTATTTAGTTAATTAGCTAAAAATTAGTATTAGTATTTAAGTGTATTAGTATTAGTATATTAAGTATTATTACTTATTTAATATAATTATTTATTTTATTTAATTTATTATTAATTATTAATTATATTTATTATTATTATTTTATTATTATTTATATTTATATATTAGTTTTATTTATTATTTATATATAATTTATGTGATTAATTAAAAAGTACATACTTCACATCTGATATTAATTAATTACTTATTAATTAACACAAAAATTTTTAATTACTTTATAAAATAATTATTTTATAAACTCAGAGGCATTTCTCTATTGTTATTGCTAATTATATTCTGAGTATTGTTATGATTCGCTATTATTTATATTTTGTTATTTAAATTATTGTTATTTATATAGTGCTTTGTTATATGTTTTCTCCAGAGTAAAAATATAATTGCTCGATAATTACTATCTAAATTCAAATATTAGCTCATAGTTAATTATGATCATCATCTTATTTTATTTCTATATATAAAATGTACTCATATCTAAATATGCTCAAACCTATATGCTAATATGTTCATATTAGAGGCAGCAATACATCACTATGTTCTCTATAATAGGTTGTACTTTTTATTACGTGTATGGCAGAGTTTCGTATTACATAATACCACTATAATCTTAATATCGAGAACAAACCCAATATTTCACATCATAATTATACCCTCTGTAATAGTTTTCTATCACTAACCATCATTTATAACTATTACTATAAATATGAATGAACGGCCACTACATGGTAAATTTTATATAATATTTAATAGAAATAACTATGAAAATAAAACATAATAATATATATAAATAGATACATATATATTTTCATTTTTCCCTCTATTACATTCATTATATATATATTATATTATATAATTATTATATTATTATATATATTATATATATATATTATAGATATATATATATATAATATAATATAACTTATTATATATATAATATATACGAGAGAGAGAGAGAGAGAGTAGATGAGAGAGAGAGATGAATATGAGATGAGAGAAGATAGTAGATTTCAATGAATAAATATTGATATTACTAATACATGAACTCCAGTACTAGATGGGTATTAGGTCTAAGTTATATACCTGAGTACTTAAATATCAGACCTCGGAATATATGCCACATATATATATTTCTAATTTTAATTGTACTAAATTTACAATAATAATCATACCGTGATGAAATTTATATATGATATGTTGTCAAATTCTTTATGAAAAGTATATACCTATAGTATATATACATATCTTGTTTTTGAGCTCATAAAATAGAAGATATATAGATGACAGGAATAATTCTGACAAAAACCAGGATCAAAATAAATATGATATACTACTCAATATAAACTTTTATACATTAAATAGTAGCGCTAAACTTGTTTTAAATTAGTAGTATAATGTATTAAAGAATATATTGTAGATTTTATTGGTAATGTTGGTAGAACTTTCTTGGAGGAATTCTTTCTAAAACACTCTCTACACTATAACACACGACACGTATTATTATATTATATGACACTTAACATGAATCAAAGATATAATATATATATTATATATATGTAATTATACAAATGCAATTCGCTAATATATTATATTAATTTAATTATTTTAATTATTATAATTATTATTATATTATTATTTTAATTATTATTATTATATTATTTTATTATTATTATTATTTAATTATAATTATTATTATTTATTATATATTTAATTATTATTATTATATATTATTATTATTATTATTTATTATTATTTAATTATACATTATTATTATATTTAAATTAATTTATATTAATTATTATTATATTATTATTATTATTTATATTATATAATTTATTATTATTTATTAATTTAAATTAATTATTATTATATATTATTTATTATTTATATCTATTATTTAATTTTTATATATTTTAATTAATATATTATTTTCATTATTTTTTAATTCTTATTATTATTATTATTAAAATTTATATATTATTATTAATTTTAATTATTATTTATTTATTATTATAATTATATTAATTATTTAAATTATTTATATTATTTTATTATATATTATTATTTAATAGTTATTGAAAATTATTTATTTTTATTTTATTATTCTTATTTTTATTAAATTATTCTTATCATTATTATTCATTATTAATTATTTATTTATTTGTATTATTATTATTATTTATTAATTTATTAATTTATTATATTATTTAATTATTATTATTTATTATTATTATTATATATATTACTTAATTATCATCGATTAGAGGATTGCAATTAGTCAATTACTTAAAGTATATTGGTTACTTAGTTTATTAATAGCGTATCATAACTTTTTTTCTAAGTGCTTGTGATTGTTTCATTTGGGATTATAACATGATATATGAATATAAGTAATCTATTTAATTTAAAAGAGTGAAAAATAGAATTGCAAACCGTTTAGAGTGATAAGTCTAAAGTGCATAGTCTATTGGTAATTATTGATGTATGTGCCTCATTATATAGTGACAGTGACTATCATTAAAAAAAAAATCAGCCAAAGATGACTTGGAGCACCTCTAGCCCCATCTTATCAAGTACTTATATTTTTGTCTGTAATACAAGATAGATAGAAGAGTATATATATATAGGTATTTAGTAAATTAATTTAATGTAATTTATGCTAACAATGGGCATAGAATATTGATATAATATTATACTCTCATGTAAATAAAAACCTTCAGTAGCTTTGTGATACTAAATCCATATAATCACATATGCTTGTAAATCTAAAACTACTTGAATGTGTAAGTACGTACATATTTCATATATCTGATGACTCGATTTTATTGTATGCAATTTATTTTCTAATAATTAAATTTATTAAAAATTTCAATCATCTAATCATATTTTCAGTACAAAGTGAATAATTCATATCTTGTGAGAAAAATAGGACATGTTATAGAGTTATGTGTGTGTGCTCAATTCCTGTGAAACGTGTATTATAAAACAATTGGTTCTTTCTGATGATCAACAAAGAATGACTGTGTTACTTAAGTTAATATGATTGAGGATCACTCAAAGCGGAAGGTCAGGAACGACTTGCAAACTGAAGTGAGATATATAACTACCTAGCAATAGTGCGCGTATCGGCAAATCTTTTTATACCTAGTCTCTTCTTTTGGAGAGCTCCGTTGAAATCATCATCTAATACACATATAAAGCGAGGTCAGTGCTCCTTTGTGTTCGCTGTATAAAGAATTATACAGTTGATTTTTGTTTTTTTGATAAAGTGAATGGGTCGATTGCTCATTACAGGGGTGGGTTTTGGACATAATACTTAGATCCTAAAGTAAGTACTTACTTAGAATTACTCGTGTCCATATCTAAAGATATTTACTCATGATAATTTGAAATACCTATAAAGTATAAATATATGTGATTAATATCATTTCTCATCAATATTTTTGCTTCTAGATATCTGCTAAGTTGAATTTTGCCCTTATTCCCATTCGTAGGAGTTCTCTTTCTGACTCTCTGGTTGCGCGGAGCTCCGAGAGTAGCCTTCCTACTGACACTCTGGACATTTTCACCTCCCCCTCGCAGATCAGGAATAAGTGATGAGCTTGTAATGTCATATGTAAATAGGTAGGTTGATTGAACCAACATCATCAGCAAGGTCAGTCTATGTGACCCATCATCCGGTTGCAGACCAGCTTTTTGTTATCTGTTGTATATAAAGTGAGTTTTTTTCTCTGGGTCAATAGTCGGTTTCCCGGCAACTTTTTATATACTCGCTGATACTTCTGATAGATATATTGTCACTGTTTATTACTCTGTTTAGAGCAGATGATGAGAAGGTCTGTTCTTTGTACTAGAGTAAATGAGCTATGTTGTTCTCAAGACGGTTCAAAGCACTTAGCCTCACTGCGACAAATTTACTATTATGTATATTCTATTCATAAATGTTAGATGCATGTGACGCTACGGTTAGTAAAAATTAAATTATGTGAAATATGAAATAGACTAGATAATGCTGTGAAAAAAATTATTATACTACTCTAACCATATTAATAAGGAAACAACTATTTTATAATAAATAAAGAATTACTTCAGGTTTGTCTGAATTACAACAGATAAGGTTGTAATTTTCTGTGCAGCTTTTTCGGTTTGGATGCTATATAGCTGAAAATGTGGGTGACGAAGAGGATAGAGAAGCTAAGGTATACCTACATAGACTGCAGAGATTAGTGGTTAGCTCATGAAGATGCTGGACATATAAAATTTATGGACACAAAGAATGAGTTCTTGACAATAGACAAACTCTCCATGCTAAGAATAATCATGTCTTAAAGAATACATGATTAATTAACATCTTCATTTATAGTGGAATTATTTTTATTATAATAGTTTAAAAGAAAGACCGCACTGTTCCAGTATCCATTTTAATATAAGATACTTGTGTTAAGATTCTGTTAATGCCATTGTGTGGCAATGTCCTAATAATCATAGGAAAAACTACATACTGCTCTAATGAATCAAGAAGTAGTTGGGACAAGTCTTAAAACACAAGTGTTACTTACATACGTTGGATAACTCCTATGAGGAAGAAGGGGATACAGTATAGTAGAAATTGCCATAGATATCGTCTAAGGATTGTAGATAAAGAATAATAAATATGCGTAAGGCCGAAGAGATTGGCCTTTTCAGTAATTACGTTGAGTATTATATATGCATATCTAGTAAACCATCTAGTATAGCATAATTAAGTAGGGATAAAAGAGTATGATTTTACGAATGATTGTTAAGAGTTTTATCTTTATTGGCAAACACGTGATTTTAGAAATGATTATGTCATGTAAGGTAAGAACAATAAGGTATATTCGCGTGCTAGCTTTATACGTTATATTGATAGTAACTATCCTCATCTCGTGAAGAGTATCCTCTACCAACGTGATATTTATAGCTATGAATAAAAATTAGCGAGAGTAGATAGGACAGTATTGAGAATATTTCCACATAAAACAACGATATACGCACTGTTTATTATAGAACTAGAATAGCAGAAAAAAGCATGATTCGATCTAAAAAATAACAAGATTGTTTTAGATGAAGAATATTTACCATAGAAGATTTACTCATGAAAATATCTTTAAATACGATATATATTAGATATTTAGAGATATTATTATTATATATATAATATATGGTAGTCTTCTATATATAATAAATAGTAAGCCTATACATAATCCTATTTCTCAAAAAACATACTAATAAGTCTACAGAGAAAAGGAAATTACATATATTATTTATATATATTGGAAATCAAAGTTTACTTCAGAAAATCTTATAAAAGTAAAAGAAAAAATAAAATATTTATCATATATTCCGAGATTTAATTAAGTATTTATTATATTAATAATAAAATTATATTGATTAGGAAATAATAAAGACTATTTATTAGTGATAGATATACTATTATTGTTTATATATTATTGTATTATTATACTATTATTTAATGTAACTGTTATAATAATATATTTATTATTAATATTGAACAATCTTTCTATTTTTAATAATTATTTTGCTTTATTTTTTACATAAAGACATAACCCAAGGGTATACCGATAATAATCATATATATTAGTATAATTATTGGCAAAGGATAAGTCCTGAGGGTTATCTTATTACGGCCTTCGGAACTAAACTAGTTGAGGTAGTAACATTAATTATCTCACCTACTCATTACTATATACCTGTTAAGTAGGTCTCCGGATTAACCTATACCGCTTCTTGTAGTTATATCTATATATGAGTTTGTCACTTCTATAGGATTATCCTCCGCTACCCTCTCATTCTACGTATATATTATATATATAATATATGGGTAAATAAATCATAGGCTCTAGGCGCTGTAGGCTTCGGCCTGTGGTTTCCCTCGTCAGCTCGAGCTCCCCTACCATAGCTTATGGTCACCATGACGCAGAAAAGTAACAAAATAATGAGTGGGAAGGAATAAAAGTAGTGGATAGTATGAAGGGTTTATAAATACATATTGTCATGTAGTATCAATTAAATAAGGTTTATAACTAACAGCTTGAGTGTGTTTTATGATGGTAATAATATCGTATGAGTATGTGACTTTTGTGAAGGCAGAATAAAAGAAATTTTTTTGATATTTATCTACATAAATAAAATTTATGTTTTTCAGAATTTTTTTTTGATCATAATGAATATATATTTATATCTTCTAAATATTAAAAATATATAAAATTACATCTATGATTTCAAATACTGATATGATATTATATAATATATATAGTATATATAGTATATATCTATATATATATATATATATATATATTATCATATATATTATATATCTATATATATATTATATATATTATATATATATGTTATTATATATATAGTTATATATATATATATTATATATATATATATATATATTATATATATATATATATATATATATATATTATTATATCGATTCGAAAATTTATGTATTTTTAATATACTGTATTTTTAAGTAGATTATGTTGTCTTGGTAATGTTGGTATTTCCTATTTACGATTAGTAGTTGATAAAGGTCTGAGAAAAATAAATAAAAGTACAAGAAAATTTTAAATTTAATATTAATTAATAATATAATATAATTAATAAATAATAATAAAAATTAATAATATAGATAGTAATTTATAATAAAAATATTAATAATAATTAAATAATAACTAATAAATCTTCATAAAATATTAATAATTAAACTAATAATATAATATATAAATAATAATAATATAATGGAATTAATAATAATAATTAATTAATTAAAATAATAATATTAATAAATAATAATATATAATTAAATAATATTATACATAATATTTATACTAAATTAAATATAATAATTACAATAATCAAATTAATTAGATATAATTAATTATTCAAGTATAATAAGTTCATCAATAATATCAATAACTACAATAATAAATTATAATATATAAATAATAATAAAATTAGGAATAAATATATTAATATATAATATTTAATTTATACATATTAATTTATTAATTATATTCTCAATTAATATAATTTAATATAAAATTAATTATATACATAATGAAGTAAATTATTAACTCAATCAATAAAAATGTATTTCTTATCAATCAGTCAAAAGATATATTGCAGTTTTCGACGATATAAATAATATAATTTATAATTTATATATATATATTATTTATATCTCAATAAGTTTTAATCATACGTTAAATATTTTGCCAAGGCAAATATTACCATAAATCACATGTATTTCTTTTCCTGTAGCTAATATATAGATAGTTTTATTAGAAGTATAAATAATATGAGTATATTGTATAGAATGCTATACTTCTATGAAGGCTAATGCACATCTAATATAAATAATAATATATATAATAATAATAATATATAATTAATAATAATTAATAATATTAATAATAATTAAATTTAATAATAATAACTATGATATCTTAATATAATTAAATATTAATAATTAAATTACTATAATAATAATAATTAAATATAATAATATAAATAATATAAATAATTTATATAAATTTAATAATAATAATATAATATTATAATATATATTATAATAATCTAATTAATAATTATTAATAATACATAATATTAATAATACAGATATGCGTAACAATATTTAAATAATTAATAATAATAATAAGGAGGGATAGACAATCATCAGAAATCTGATAACAATCTATATATATAATATTTTAATAATAATTATTAAATAATTAAATAATATAATAATAATTAAATAATATATAATAAAAATAATATAATAATTACATATAATAATAATAACAATAATAATATTAAATAATAATATATATTAATAATTTAATAATATTAATATAATAATATAAATTATAATAATTTTTAATTATAAATATATATAAATAATTAAATATAATATAATTAATTAAATAATATAATAAATAATAATATAAATAATTATATAATTTGCTTTTTTACTTATATTAAATAATATTTATTTATCTTTAGAATGGTTTCAATAGAACATAATTGTTTAGTAACATATTCTAGCTATTGCAAATTTTTTATCTGCGTAATGTTATTTCTTTCCTGATAAGTTTTTGCAAGGTGTCGTTTAATTTTATAGTTAATCAAATTAAAGTATGATCATTTATATCGACATATAGGTATTATAATTGAGATTTTAATCTATTTATATAAAGATAATAAGATATAAATATAAATATATATATTATATTTAATGATTATAATTTTAGCTTTATTAGTATTCAAAACCAATTTCTATAGCGATAATATATATTCTAAAATAATATAAGTACGTAAAATTAGAGTCATTATGCTCAATTCTTGCTCGTCAGTTCCAAATATATATATCTAAAATGGCGTTTTCTTAAATTTTTCAATCTTTGCCTCTTAAAATTGGCTAAATTGCTTGAGAAGCGAGGTGTTTGTGTATGGAATATTTTGTTTTGTATTTAATAGGATTATTATAAATTAATATAATAATTACCATTAATGGTCTTTCTTTAAATTATAAATGTTAATTATTATGCTATTAATTATTTGTAATTTATTATGTTTTTTAAATATATAGTCAAAAATTATTTCTTATATAATTATTTATTTCTTTTATTGTTTTCGCTTTATATTTAAAATTTTAATTCAAATAATTATATATAATTTTAAAAATGTGGAAAAATTTAATGTAAGAAATTAAGTTGAATAAAAGAGAATGTTTTTTTATTTATATTTATATTGTTAAATAGCTAAATTGTAATGGAATAAGTAAAGCTTCCCATTTTAGAAAAGGGAGAAGCAAAGAAAGTAAAAAAAGATCCTATTTCCTTATATGAGATATAAAAAAAAGAAGCTTATAACTTAATGATAATTTATATCAAACCTCTAAAAAATTTATTTTATAAGATATTAAATAAAACACAAAATGATTATTCACTACATAAAGTTTAATTAATACAGATCCTATTAATAAAGATTAATAATATAAAAGTATAACTCCTCTTATAAAGATGTGATATAAGTATTCTTGTGAACAAAATTCATCATTTTAAAAATATAAAATTTTAATTTATTCACATACGAATATATTACCGTATTTTCACATTTCCTAAATACATTGCTAATTATGTAAGAAAACGCTAGTGCTTAACGTGTAGATCTTATCGCTGCAGATTACTACATATAAACGATATACTAATGTCTTAACCACTCATTTGATCTAACATCATACGTTGCTTAAATTTGCTATTCGTAAGACACACACTACCGGTATACTCCTATATATCATAATTCCTAATTATATCCTAAGTTTTTTCTCTTGTATTATCTACTCACTGTAGAGATGTGAAAATGCTAATGCATAGAGCAAATTACACTTTACTCTCAGGTTTAAATATGCTTGATTAGGGAATTGTGATTGCTATATTTAGATGAGAGCTTCTTTTTCATTTATGTAAGTTAAGATGGTTTTTAATTTGTTTTTGAGGTTATAAGAGTATGTGTGTAATCGATTTTATATAAACAAATGGGTTAGTTCAGATTTTACATTTGTTATAATGGTTATGGTGTTTTATAATAAAAGGCTTATAGGTTATGTAAGATGTTCTGAGGTGTTCTAGTACGTACGTTACAAACACTCTCGTAACACACATCACACGACCATATATATATCGGATATGTCACTAGTACAATTTCTACAAATTTGGCATATTATATTAATTATATTATAATTTATATATTATTATTATTAATATATATTAATATATTATATTATATACTATATATATTATATATATTTATATATATATATATATATATATATATATTAATATTATCTTAATATTATATAATATTACATATATATTATAATTATATATATTATAATATTATATTAATTATATATATATTATATATATATATTTATATTATATAATTAATATTAATATATATCTTAATATATACATATATATATATATATAAAATTATACTTATATAGTATATATATATATTATTATATTTAATATATATTATATATTCATATTTATATTATATATTATATTACTATCAGTATATTTAATAATTATTATTATTATTATTATATATAACTTATTCATATTTATGGGTTCGTTTTTGAGTTTTATAATAAAAAATCGATTATTTTTATTATATTTTTTAAATTTTAACTCAAATCTCAAAGATTTTCATTACTATACGCTTTAATTTGTGCGTACTTCTATCATATATATTATTATATTAACGAATTATCTATAGGATATATCTTTACGGTGACGCAGTTAGGGAATGGAATATTAATGTCAGTGACTAATCATCTTAGCAGTCTATCAGAATTCTTAATATAGATAACGCTAAAATGTGGTATATATGTATTACTTTGACGCAGCAAACTTTTAATGTGATAAAAAAATAACTTCTCAATATATTTATTGGTTACTACTGATTCGTTAGAAACGGTGTAGAACTGAATTTTGAAGCATACATATTTCATAAAAATACTAATATATTTTTACACTTTGAAGCTGTAAATTAATTACGATTTATATTATTAGTTTCTATTAAATATTGACCTCTAAGTAACGATTTATGTTTTTTGGTTATGCGTAATAATAACGCAAAAACGTCCAACAACCACCACACCCCCCGTCGCATATGAGGAGGGAGATAACTATGTTAAAAATAAATATTCATAGTTATATTTGAGATAATATTATTGAGGGTTTGACCTTATACTTCATCAATAAAAACCGTATTTATTATATTATATATATATATTATACTATGATACATTTTATATAGTATATTTATATTATACTATCTATTAATTATTAAATATTTATATTAATATATTTTATAATATATATATAATTATATATTTTATAATAATAATAATAATACTATATAATTATTTATACTATATTTTATTATTAATATTAATCTATATAAAATATTATATAAATATTTGATATATTAAATATATCATTAATATATATAATAATATTATAATATATCTTATATTAATATATATATATTATATATTAATTAATTAATATATATATAATATTATATTAGTATATAACTATATATATATATATTTAAATATATATATTATATTATATATATATATAAATATATATTATAATATATATTCAATATATATATTAATTATAATCTTTAATATTATATATATATTAATATAATATATATATTAATATATATATATATTATTATATATATATATATATATATTATTTTAATATTATTATATTATTTAATTATATTATATTGTGTGTTAGTGATTATTGTACGTGTGAGTGTTATAGTATATATGTATGTAATGCAATGATATGTATTAATATATTAGTCTTAATAATATATATGTCTTATTTATTAATTATAATTAAAACTATAATATATAACATAGTGTAGATATTATATATTATACTAACTATCATCTATATATATATGTATATTGAAATATTGTATATTATTATACTATATATTAATTATATACATAATTTAAAATACATAATAATTTTATTTAATAAATTAACTCACAATAATATTCTATTAAAATAATTGTATATATATAATATAATAAATAATAGTACTTTATATATTTAAATATTTTAATACTATATATTATTATATTTGTCATTTATAGTAATTAATATATTATATATCTTATCTTAAGAGTACATTAAGTGATTATATATTATAGCCATTGTATATAGTCATTACTATATAATATATTATCATACAGTATATAGAGATATTTAATATAAAAGTAAATAATAAAGGTGATATAAATAATATATTATTAATAGGTTTATTCTATAATATATATAAATAGGATATTATATATATATGATATATATCTCGAGGTATCTAAGAGTAATAATATAGAAATATATTATAAATGCATTTAATATAGTTATAATATACAAGATTTAAGTTTAATGAAGGAAGAGAGAGTAATGCACTAGTTTAGAACATAGAATAACAGGATGAGATGGGGAATGGATATGGCAGATGAAAGAGAAGAGAGAAGAGTTGCATACGTAGAGTGATAGTAGAAGAAGTTATGAGTAGGAGAAGAGTGAGGAGATGTATGGAAAGAAGAGAGAGGAAGAAGATAGTATAGAAAGTATGTTCCTAAACGGAATTAGCGATGTGTAATATATATATACTTATATATATATTTTATAATTTCAATCACTGTTGTGATAATATGGTGCGTCTTGTCTACTTCATTTTGCTGTTATCATTATAATTCTTTATAGCGGATGTATCTTCCACCCTAACATGAAAACAATATACTACTTCATACAAATTATTATATAGTCTACAGTATATATAGTAGCATTATATTGCCTACTATAATATCATATACTCAACACTGTAATTTATAATAGTAATATCACTACTTAATAATATAGCCGTACTTATTCTAAGAATAACACTGATTACATTACTATATACGAAAACATACTACTTTATGTATTTATATCTCACCTCAATGTAGTGTCGGAGGGAGAAAGAATTGCTATTACAAACTAGTTAACTCTTGTTCTATTACTGATGTCGTAATAGAATTAGTTATGGAACTTTGAGGTGAGTGGTTGAGTATTGTGGTATAATTTAATTTATACTTATAGTACTCTCACCAGATCTCAATGAACATCCATATTTTTGGATTCTATAGCTCATGTATCTATTATAGGTATAGGCTCTCATATGTATACTATTGAGCTGATACTCATACTGTGTAATATTGGTCCGATTGATAATTAAGTTTTTATAAATGATTCACATATCCGTAAAGAGAGGAATCTACTTCTAATATATTGGTATATATTTAACCGCATATATCTCTCATGAATTCGTAATAGTATCTGGTATTCTAGCGAATATATTATCTAATATGGTAATAATTCGCTCGGATATTGGAGAGGGCACCACATTGATCAGAGTCAGAAAGACCAGTACTTATGCTGCCTAGGTTGTCTAATTAGTATAAGGATAGCTATTATTTGACTTTAATATGCTCGCTGTGCACTAGAAATCAACAAATATGAAATTACAGGTATCAAATTAGATGAATTATAGATGGTTATTTCTTGGTGTGGTGTAGAAATGTTGATGTTCGTATTCTGGTTGTGGAAGAGTAATTGCAGAGAGAGGACGCAGCATACAGATTGTTCGAAGATTTTAGACTCAATTTATGATATGTAAGTTGAGCTATAAATACATGTATATCATAATAGACTATTGAGTTTAGAAATCATTAATGTAAATGTGTGTAATAACGCTCCCTAGATACTAAATGGCTTACAACATGAAGGAGTTTCTAAGTTTTGATAAAGGTCAATAATAAGCTTAGGTATGTAGATAGTTTTGTTAGATACAGTTATGGTTTGATCTGAGGTGAACTAATGATTGAATTGAGTAATACGATTTTTTCTTGGGTAATCATTGAAATGATGTTCTGATGGGTGTGAATGTAGGAGCTTCAGATTGTATGTGTTTGTGGGGATTCTGAATGGTTGTGGATAGTGTGATCACAAAAGGGACTGGTATTACAGCGTTGGTTTTGGGGGTGGTGGGAGAAAGATGTAGAATGTGTTAGGCTTAAGGTGATTGGATTTCTGTTTTGAAGAGTTAGAGGTAAAGTGCTGTAAGTAATACTCTTCTCTTAAACACATTTAAGAGTATTCCATAGATATTCTAGCAGTTGCGTTGTAGCGCTAGCAGAATTGGTAGTCTGAAGGTGAAAAGTATGATTTGATTTTCTGTTGGTGACGAAAATGATGTTGTGGTTTGATTAGTTTATGTGTTGGACTGTTAAATCAGTGAGGTGGTTTTAAGAATGTTGGATTATCGGGATCATTTATTGTTGTTATTCTCTATTGTTTATAAATTATAGTTTAAGTGGAGGGCTTTGGATGGAGTAGGAAGGTGATTACGTATAAGGATGTCAGGTTAAGAATTATAGAGTGAGAAGTTTAAGTGAGTCTAATGACATAATAAGTGTATTAAGGCAGTTAATTGTTAAGCTTCTGGTCGCATTCGCCTAGTATATTTTCGGTTTGAATGTGAACAAGTTTGATACTCGATATCAAATAACTTGGGGGTTATTAAATGATATGGTAAATGCAATTTGTTAGTTGTGCAATAGGAAGTGTGTTGGATGTTCTATAAGTAGGAAGTACGAAATGTTAATTTCTAGCTGTAATGGTGGATTGAAGATTGTGATTGAAGAGCGGTTAATTAGGTATAAAAAGATAGCGGTGGTTGAACTTGTACTTATACACAGCAATATGGTTATTGAATGTTCATATAGATTATGATGCGTGGGAATAGGTTTGGAGTATTTAGGATGGATTTAGGTAAAAAGTAATATACTCAAATAGTTGTGCAATTTACCTAATTTGGTGAATAACGAAGTAGGGTTGTTGTAAATTGAACAGTTTTGGATTATATGGAGTGTTATGATGGGATCATATTCAAATTGTGTTGAATCAGGAAGTTCTTTTCTGTTGAAGGATAGCACGGAAAGTGTTTTAAGAATGAGAATAAGGGGGAATTTCTGTCTTAGAGTAATGAATAGAGGATGTTTCTTTATGTAACTGATTGAATTGGATGTGAGTGGGATATGTGTGGTAAAGTAACATTCTTCGAAAATTGTTCACATATTTTTATACATGCTAATTGATGGAGGTGTTATTGTTTGTTTGAATGTGTGTGGGTTTTTGAATGGTTATTCATTAATTTATGAGGTAGATAGGTATTAATTTGGGGGATGAAGGTTATTAGATAGGATAGAGGTATGGGTAGTAGTGTATGCAAGTTTGAAGAATGTGTAAATTCTGCATGGTATAGATTGAAATTACTGGTGATATTGATCTAATTGAGCGGAGGCGTAGATGGTGATTTGATTGTGGTATTTTGGTACGAGTTGTGTATATTTGCGCTTATGGATGATTGGTTATTACATGTTCCCAAAGGGATTTGGAGGAGAGGCGTTGTAAATAGTACTGCTTGTATAGTAGGGTCTAGGGAGATAAAGGTTGGACTGTAGAAGATTATAGGGAATATTAGTTTAATTGATGTGTTTTGTAGGGATTACGGTTTGCTTGGCATTTTGTCGAAAGAGTTGCGCTCGAGTGAATTGAAGGAACGTAATTTTGGGAAATAAAACTTAGGTGTTGCGTTGTAGGAGTGGTAAGTAGGATTTGTGGTGGATCT
>JABUQX010024377.1:0-27463 GCA_015478945.1 Trachelipus rathkii
GTGTTGGCTGTAACAAAATTCTACAATTGTTTATGGGATAGTGATTCAGGATTTATGGTTGCTCTTTTTTCCGGTCTGGAATTCCCATGTTTCTTTAGAGCATGCCTCATTTTGTTTTTTGTCTCAAGAAAAACCTCTGAATCAATAAATGCAAGAGCAAGTTCCTCAGAGGAAAAGCAGGGATGGAAACGCCAAAAGGGCACAACCTGAACCCAGTACGTTATGGTTCTGGCACCAGAAAAATCTTGTTGTAGTGCAGATATATATGAATACCCACACCACCAAAATATCTAAACCTAACGATCGTATAGTGGTCAAATAAATAAACTGAACTGAACAATGCGTTGTGTCTAGATTTCTTTAAAACTCACTACGCATCAAATTTATTATTTAATAAAACATGAATGCAGTAGTTTACATCCTTCAACTCTAAAATATAGTAAAATCTTCGATAATGAGGTAGTTTCTGTAGATTAGTATTCTTTCAGTGACGACTTTTTTATCTGAGAAGTACTGATTCTCTACACGAAACCTCTAACTCTAGTATAATATAAAGTTACATATCATTTATCTCATGGTTTTATACTTCTTTTGCTTAAGAAAGTTATTTAATTAATTTTAACTTATCGGTAATGATTTCGTAACAATAGTACCTTTCTGTTTATCTTTAGATGATAAATTACAAATATTCACCTATCCTTAATCTATGTTTACTTCGCATCAATTTTATCTTCTTTCAAAAGTCCGGTGATATTGTCAAATGTTAGTTTGAAATAACCTAAAAACTTCAGATTTCTTCTTAGTATAACTAACTAGTTATACAAATGTCAAAATAATACTATGGTATATAAGTCGACCTCAAAGCTAAACAATTTTATCCAGTAGCCATGTTAAACAATTTAATAATCAATTTCATCGCGCTTGTTTAACAAAGTAACTACCCGAAATTCAAACTATATACCCTATTTAACAACTTACTATCCTATAATTAGAATCAGTTACCATCTCCTTTTCTGTAAATTTCCACGAATTTCAATAAGTGTCAACTAATATGTTCTGTTATGTATCTTCATTTAAGTTATGATACTTCTACATAATTACTTAACTACCTACATATTTTTTCGACCCTGTTTAACAACTTAACTGACCATACTCAAAATAAAAGTCAGGTTTATAGGAATAACACGCATTTCTGAGAAATCTCACTCAATTAATCACGTATTGAAGGACTCACATTATAAGTGTGCTGAAACGTTACAAGTGTAATGAAAATTAAAATACATAAATTTGTGACTAAATATTAAAATTTTAATGCGTTGACTTAATTTGAATCTTAATTCACTACTATATCTCTTAAGATTTTTAATGACGTAAAATTTAAACCTATTCATGAGTAAATTTCTATCATACTTGAGTTAATTCTTACCAGATGTAGACATGATCAGATAGTAATTCACCTATACATTGTAAGTCGGTTTTTAAAAATATAAAGTTGAGTTGCGGCATAAAAATAAGAAGATGTGTTCAATAATTTATTAAAACTTGCACACCATAGTAATTCTCAATTTAGTACAATAATATATGTGACTCCTAATGCTTATAGAGAATCTACAAAGAATATTCATAAGTCCGACATCTATAACGCTTCAAGATACAACTAGGTCTCATATTCATGAGCATTATTTTCAAAGTCTTTCAATTCAAATCAGTCGCGCTATCCATAAAATTTGTACAAACATCTCCTACAACTAATTTTCAAAGTTAATTTTTAATCCAAGAACGTACACTCAACAATTAACTCAAATAGTCTTACATATAACAGTGATTTCTCTCTGTATTAAATTTACAGTTTCTGGTGATTTTTATATTTTCAACATGGTCAGTTAGCATAATAATCTAACAAATTCTGGACACATCTATATCTCTTTACACATTCGAGTTGTAATATACATCACTCATTATATAATTCTGCTCCTAGTTCCTCGGTTCATGTTAACTTTCATAATCACTTAGGGTCATTGTGTACTAGCTTCAATCTCTCTCTAGAATAATATGGGTAACTCGGCCACTAAGTTTTATATTCAAATGTCATAAAGAATAAAGCTTAAGCAATTTTATGATTTACTAGCCGAAAGATTAGCATTAAACACTTCACGGAAAGTGCACTCCAACGATACTATTAATATGCTTCAGAGCATATTCATTCAATGAGCTTATATTTCCAGTGGCTAGAATATAAAATTGGCTATTTTGTCTTTTCTTAGTTGAATTTTCAACTTAAACATAACAATCATAAACATAATATTCTACCTTAATCTAACGAAGGTTATACTTCCAGCCTTGACTAATAACATTATTTCAATATTAAAATATTTGATTTACTAAATATTTTAGATCAAATAGGATTTTTTATTTTAATTTCAATATCTTTATTTTCAATTATCAAATAAAAATTCCTATATCTGATATGTAAACAAACAAAAATCATATTATATTATAGTATATATATTAAAAATATAATAAACTATTGAATATTATTTAGATATAACATTAACATGATATAAATATGTCTAATTACTTACTATAATTAAGTTATATATATATATATCTCAAAAATATAATATGTATTTATAAATAAATTTATGCTCGTTTATAATTATTAATCAATAGATAAGTAAATTCATATGAACTAATAATATAAGTTGAAATTTATAGATGAAATAAATTGCTTAAATAGCTAGTTTAGACAACGGAATATATATTCAATGTAGATTGTTTGAAATGTGAAGATAGATACATCACAGCTGAAATATTCATAGATATAACATAGACAGCTAATAAATATTGCCGCTTATATATATAGAGATTTTTCACAAATTGCCTGACAGAATTATATGGCCCAAAATAGCTAATTGATAAAGAACCGAGATACGAGAATGGAGGTGTTATAGAGTAGCTGCATGTATTAAAAATTTCTCCGGCTTACACTGAAAACAAGTCTATGCTATAAAGTATGATCAATAGCACATATAAAGTGTGTTAATAATTGGATATATGAAATTTTAATTACTTTACGAGATTTATATTCTTGCTAACATATATTATAAATGGCTAACTTTTATGTTATATTTTTAAGCATTATTTATTTATATATTGTAGTCAAAGTTATTTTAATAAATTTTTTACAAGCCACAATGTCTCACATATATATTCCTCTATTTATGAAAATTTATACATAATCAACTAAATATTATTACAATATATATCATGGCAGCACGAATCGATTTTGTGGAGAGGTATTGTATCAGAATATGCATATCTGAATCTGTAATTATAATACTATATAGTATAAGAGTTGACCTTTTTACTATACATACACACTTCATAGATATTAAACTATAAGGATTCCAGTAAAGGTTTCTATATGATTATTGTATGACACTAGCAATAAACTTCATTGTGAATAATCAGATAACCATGGATGACTGAAAGGAGAATTCCTTACAAAAATATAAAAACTACAATAATTGAAGATGCATCTTCATTAAGTGTTTTACGTCTCAGTATAATAAACAAAAGGAAGTCTATGAGAAATTGCTTTCCTGGTGTAATTACTTTTATAAGCTAGTTACGTTTATGTATGTTTCACTTTTCAAGGATTTTTTAATTTTCCTAATATCTTGGAGTGAACATTATGAGCTTACGGTGGACAAGAGTAGTGACTATGTTTAACAAATAGGTAAATAAAGAAATCTTTCTTCAGACATTTAACTATTTAAATATTTTTTGATATTCTTCACTTTTTGTGACTTATCGAAAGGTATTCTACACTCTCATCTTATTTGTATACACAAAGCCGGTAGTTTTTAACATAAATCTTTCTATCTATTCTGTGTTCGCATTATTACGAGCTACAAATATTATATTAATATAAATGTTTAGTTAAATTTATTTTATTACGAATATACCTACATACCATTCACACTGACTAATTATTTTCTATAAATATCCCCAAAACAATTCACACATATAGCTATAAATTAGCACTCCATCAATTTGCTCTTCCAGGATACATCATCTTTTTTTTAAATTTAATAATAATGATATATAATATTAATAATAATAATGAATAAGTAATATTAAAATAATAAGTATATATATATAATGATTATAATAATTAATAATAATTAATAATAAGTATTAATAATTAAGTAATAATAATAATATTATTATTAGGACTTTAAATATTATTTGAATTACGTGAACTAAGAATCTATACTTGTGTTCTGATTGCATTATGGTTGCATCAGTTTGTCTGGGCCAAAAAGATTAAAAATCAGAAAAAAAAAAAAAGAAAAAGCCCCCCCCTGAAATTTTTGAATAAATGACACTCAGTCAATATAGAGAAGCATTCTGTTATACATACATCAATTCGTCATCTTTACGCGTGTAATCTTACATGTATCATTTACACGTTCTGTTAGAATCGTATTAAGTCAGTGTTTTCTAAGCCTAATTTCGTCTATTTTGTTATTTATTATATGATATGTTTATTCGAATTTATGAATTTTTATAATTTCTTTTGAATTATAATAATAATTTGTAATACTTTTATTATCAATGACCACTATTATTGCACACTCACTCAACATATTCTCGAAGTCTTTCTTATATTCACAAATATTCATCAAAATTTTTAAATCTCTCATTCATTTAGATTATCATCCTATTAATAAAATCACTTATCTGCTTTTACACGATAAAGAATATTTATAGATATATAAACTATTCTGTATTGTTAGGTGAATACATATTAGAGATCTAACTATTTTTTAAGAAATTTTCATGTTGTCGATAAATAGAGTTTCTCCCCGATAAATACTTCTACTGGATTGACGTGTTTGTATATCGTATGGAAATACCAGGAGTAAATTCTTCTATGAAAATACTGTCTAATTTCTCTTCAAAATACATATATTTTTTTCTGTAATATTTCTGAGTTTTATTAAGTTTTTTTTTGGGTGTGTTGTCATAAATGTCAAACGATTTCTTATTAAGTAAATGCATGAGATCATTTTTACAAAAAACAACAAAAATTAGCTATATAAACAATGTAATAATTAACACGCAAAGATGAGAGGCGGAGAAGACATTCCATGAACAGATTAATATTTAACTTACACATTCGAGTAGTTAAAGACTTACTCTGCATGCACTGTATTGACACAGCTCTAATATGTCAAGTAAATGATATCCCACTTGATTGTATATATTGAGTTATATTTATTTATTATATTTATAATAGTATATATATATTTATATATATATATTATAGGTTATATGAATATTTTTTTTATTTATTATAAGTATATTTATAATTATTTATATATTAATTATAGATATTAATATAATATATATGATTTTATTTATATATTATATAGTATAAATTAATATATATATTATTACTATTTAGTATATATATATATATAATGTATATTATTATATTATTATAATTAGTTAAGTATATTATTTATTGAATGTATATATATATTAATTATTAATATATATTATATAATAGCAATGTCAGTAATTGAAAGCCGCTTTCTGAAAGTTTATATTGTGGATCTGCTGACCCACTTTGCTATCAATAAGGTTATGGGTAATTTAATTATAATAACACCTTGAATATTATTATAATAAGGAGGTATTTATTGTTATAATAAAAAAAACTATTATGAAAAAATCTTTAATATATTTGGTTATAAAATAACTAATTACTGACAGCTTATAATTTTTAGACACATAAAAAAAAACTAATTATAATATAATAAAAATATATCGATTTATTTTTCTACTCATATAAATAACCCTGATGATGTTATTTATTATAGTATAGTATATATATAAGTATTTTTAAGATATCTTATATATTATATGTATATATATATATAATATAAGTTATTACATATATATATAATTATTATAAATATATATTATTATATATTTATTAATATATATTATATTATATATTATATATATGCCTGATTATTATATTATTTTATATAAATATATTATATTATCTAATTGGTTTATATTATATATTATATATATTTTATATTAGCAGTCGTGTTTAATAAGCTGTGTAGTTAAATAATATATCTATTTGCCGAATTTAACTTACTATATTAAAATTGAGTAGTTTACATACAAGGCTTGTATAGTTGCTATGTTGTAAATTAATATAGATATCTAAGTAAAGTTAAATTATGATTAATTTGATGTGTGTTATTATAGAAGAACATCAATATCTGGAGCATCTTACGCAAGTATTTACACAAACATATCAAAAAATACAACTGAGCTGATATTTATTAATTTCTGTCTTATAATAATAGAACTATTCAGCAGGTGGATATACATATCTATTATAAGCTCTCAGTCTCATTTCAATGACAAGTACCCCTATAGTGGTATTAAATATAAATACGAGTAATATGAACTTTTCCACACAGTATCAATGTGGACAAAATACATATAATACTGTTGAAACTCAATTATATCTTCTTAAATGAACGATAAAAAGATTGTGAGTAATGGCTATTTATTTTGAAACAGTTCAATAAGAGTAAGGAAGTTGAACTATTATAAAACAGATAAGGTGAATTTTGCCCATAATATAACACGCTCTATACTATTTAATCACTTTTAATATTATATTATTTTATAAATTCTGATTATATTTTTATTTAATTGTTTGAAATTTTAATAATCATAAACCTAGTAGATTAGAATATACTAAATATATGTATAGATATTTAAATTATTATGAAAATTATTCGGATGAGGAGAAATTAAGGTTGAAGTTGTAAAGAAATAGTTAATATAAATTATAATACACATATTATTTATTACATTATTTCACATAAAATGTTGCTCTCACAGAGATATAAACTGGGTACCGAGAGGCAATATAAATACAAGTGAGCAAAGTGAAGGGTGTCCCACCAGTTTGTGTCTCAAACAAGAACTTGGATACTTTAATTATCTCACAAATATATCTCCATTATATGAGATCTAATTTATTTTATTATTCACCTAAATTAATTATCTTTTAAATAGGTATATGTATGAACAAACCGTCAATTAGTTATTTAAAATGTTCTACTAGATAAGATTAATAATGTTAAGAGGTATGAGGAATTCATTTCATATTATTGTATAGTTAAGTATTAATATGAAATATTTTACTAAAGCCAATTATAATTAAATATTTTTAGAGTATTGTTCACAATTATAATCGTAATATTTCATATAATACTTAGTGCTATTTATTATAACCATAATGAGAGTATACCAAATCAATATATGAAGTTGGTAGTGATAAGATTCGTATTGTGTGATTTCATTTATTAAAAAAATTTATTAGAATTTATATATTTTTTTTTATTTTTGTTTTATGTATTGGTTATATCTGGATATGTGTCAAAACGAATTTCTCGTAATAACATCACGGTCGATATTATATATTAAGTAAGACTTAGCAAATTATAGTTAATGTTCGGTGTAATATTCACATCGAATCCATAGAAAGTGTATATATAATTTTCTTAAAGTATATCTACAAATAAGTCAGGGACGTATGTGTAAATTAATTGAAATAAAATAGCGTAATATCGACATAATTGCTAATTGTTTTCACATAGAAATCTAATTTAAGGAAATAAGTATTAAGAATTATTTATTCTTAATTACATATAAAAAAAAATAATTATTGCAAATTTTTTTGTCTAACTATCAGTATTAATTATAAGTTCCAAAATTGTATTAATTAATTAATTATTATGTATAATTAATTTATATTGTTTTGTTGAGATAATTATTTATTTCATACAATTAATAAAATATTTGTAAGATAAGTATCTAATTGCTTATAATACTGAATAGTAATAATAGGAATTAAATATTATATTGCAGATAATCTGTCATTAAAGATTGCTTAAAATATTTTATAGTCATAAATACACTATTAAATTTTTATACTATTAAATAATTATATATATATATATATAAAAATAAAAAAGTCGAAGATATCTTAAAAAGTATCAACGATTGTTAAAGTTTATATTGCCAAACCACTTGGTGGTCAATTATTTTATATGAGTTCGACTTAACCATCCGAGATCTACTATTATCTTAATAATTCATGCTAATCTTAATTAAACTACAATTATGTTCTTTTGTTGCTAACAAACTCATCTCTCAGAATTACAAGTTCTTGTATTCTAGTTATATTTCTTACTTCGTGATAAGATGTAATTCATACAAAGGGCAAAATATAATAAATTATATAGTATTGCATTTGGCCATATTTTTCAAAACATTATTAAATATATTAATAATAATTAATTATTTATAAATACGATCTAAAGGATACTCTATATCAATATTAAGTTTTAATAACTATATAGTAGAGTAGTGGTATCATAAGACCTCTCAGATTCATAGTTGCATAACTTAGTATTATAAGCTCGAATCAGATAAAATAATATCACTTATAGTTGATAATGATGGTGTTTTTTGAACTGATTAATATAAATGATCATGAATGGATATGTGAGTTGGCATTTTTAAGTTAGATTGCCATGTCTTGATACAATAACTCATTGCGATTCTATAACTTTTGGAGATAGCATTGGACCTTTCATATCATCTGAAAAAGTTTATAATATATAGTAGATTGATGGTGAATTGTATAATACGCCTGTTACAATGAGTGGCGAAGCAAATAAGAGATATTAAATCATTACTGAAGATCTAGTGCTGCATAACATTAGTGTAAGATGTATATTGGCGAAATGTCGAGGATTACACACTGAGAAGAGACTAAAATCAGTAAATGAAATAATTTATGATACGTGCGTTTGTGCTGTTAAGAGGCTCTGTAACACAATTAATTAAATATATATTGTCATGACATGAGTCTCAGAAAAGCAATGACGACCTTACCTAAACACAAAGATGAGGATAATGGTGGAGGAGGAACGCTGTGTAAGTAGAGATAAAATAAATATAAAAAGGAGTGTAGTACTTTTGCTATATGTCAGATAAATATCGCTATAATATATAGAGTTGAAAGGTGATGACTGGAGAGAAACCGAATTATACATTGCTAGAAATAATAATATTATTGCAATAAATCTGATGAGATGATACAAGTATTTGCTACGTTATTTAAATCATGCCATTAAATTTATTTATTAAATGACAAATAGAAATGAAGGATTAACATGGAGAGAGAGATTATGATGTTAGTGGGTGAATACACCTAGCATAAATGACATCATTTTTATTCAATAAAACATCAATATTTTGCCATAATATTATAGAGATTAGATTTTTAATTAGGCAGATATAAGGATATCATTAAATTTACTTTTATATATATACTATTACTATATAATATAAATATATCATAAGGTGTAATTTTAATAAATTAATGAGTTGTTAGTTAATAAATAAGTATGGTATTTACTAACTATATATTGGAGTAGTATAGTGTAGTGAGTAAATATAGATATGGCTAAGAATGAAATGGGTAGATATGGTATTAATATATTATTTTTATTATTGTGTATGAAAAACTACTTAAATTATTTATGTTTTATAAAGAGAAGATATTTTAGTTAGGAATATGGATAGAATTAAACATTATTATTATTACATCTACTATTATATGTATATATTTGACTTGTATTTGGGTAATTTATAGCTCATGGCTATTGAATCATATTTTGAATTGTACATATCCAAGTCTATTTCATGTCTACATATATATTATATATTATTATATCACTTTTTTTTCTTTATTTTATACTTATTCGATTATAATATATTTTTCTTTTTGAATTAACAAAAGTCTTTGCCCTACCAACTTGTTTACAATATAGTCTGACCAAAGTCAGGCTGTAGATTAGAAGGTTTACTTTTAGTTATAGTATTTTGTTGTTGTTTATAAGTAGGTTCTGCTTAAGTATTTATTTATTCTCTATCATTTATACATAGGTTTATAGTTATTATATTATTAGTCATAAGGAATTTTTGACAGTTACATGTACGTCTATTTGATATTGTTTTTTTCATCTAAAAGACTAGAAACTAAATATGATAATCTGGTCATTGAGATTTATTAACTATTTACGAGACTAGAGTGTATATTTGTTTTTAATTATCAATTGCATGAATTCGAAACATCCTAATGACTTTGGAAAAATATGTAAAAAATATTAAATTGGCTGAGTTAATGATATAGTTTGTTATAGTTACCTCTAAATTGATTGTGAGTTTAGAGATAAATGGTTTATACGAGTGGATTGATACTGAAAATTGAGTTAACACATAATTAGTTCAATGCATATTAGATTTTTGTTTCAATTAGTAGTGGTAACTTATATTCGTAGGAATGCCTTTTACTTACTCTCTAACTTCTTAGTTTGCTGAATAAATTGCGTCAGATTTATAATGGAGTTGTATAAATAAATTTAGATTAAAAATCTGCTTTATGAATAGGAAAATAGCTATTAAAGCCTCCAAAAGCCACAAAAACCTATCTCTCTCTGTTTTGGTAAATGAAAACGGTATCTTTTTAGAGTGCATATTTATATATATATATTATATCCAGTATAAATTTGGTATATTTATCAAGATTTTAAGAGTTAATTAATAGCAAATTGACTGGTGATATGTTATTGAAGAATTCGTTTGTAAACTTATATCACTAGTAATATCATTATCTAAGACTATTTATCGGTATATTATATATTATTATATATATATTATATAGTGCTGGAATTTGTGTGAATTATTTAAGTGATTTCAAAACAGAATAAACTCAGGAGTGTGTATCATTTTACAGAGTATAACTGATATATAATAGTGAGTATAGTTTCAATGATAACTGTATATTTTATCTAGAGCTTATTTGAAAACGTGAGTTCCACATGCTATTTCTGCATATTTTATATTCATAGAGAGCGATCACATATAATCTTTGTTGTATATTTATTTCTCAAGATTTGATAATATGTTCGCTTTCACACGTGAGCACTATTTTGTGATTACTTGGTAATAATTTAATTATTTTTTTACATTTTACTCTATAGTTCTGAGAGAGACTGCTTGAAATATGTGATCAGAGAGAGAGAGTAAGAATAGATATAATAGAGAGAGAATGTCATCAATAATTTTAAATGAAAATTTGGAGGAAATATTAGGGTCACAATAAATATTACTATTGCATATATTATGTTAGAACACAATGTAATTTTATAGTTATGAGAGATTATGTGAACCATCCAATAGTTTGCTTTGAAAACATTATTCGTATATTGGGATTTAGTTTAACTGTATAAGTATATTGTGTATAGATTATGCTTGTACACTGATTTAGTACTAATTATTCATACAATTGCAAATATTACTATTGCCGGAATGGTGTGTTATCTCTACAGTAGTGAATCTCGTAACGCATTTTGAATGATATTAGCCAGGTTTATTCACAACAACACACGAATTTATAATACGTTTATCCAAAAGCTTGACATGGAGCTTAGGTGTAGATGTCATGTGGATCGTGTGAGAGCATTGCAAATTTAGATTTTAGTCAGCTTATCCTAAATTTATATATATTACTTTTGAAAGATTCTTATAATTGCACATAAGTATTTATAAAATATAAAGATTTCGGATCACTATCTTATAGCTGTTGATACTGAATGAGGTAGAATTATCTTCTCACACTCGACTCATATTGTTCTTACTGTACTAATGATACTTTATTTAACTCACAATCAGATAGCTCTTTTTTGTTATCAAATAGAACATCATCAAAAATTCTGTTGGGGTGAAATTTATGTTATTTTTGTTTTTGTGAGTTAACGTAGACTATTAGCCGTTAAGAATAGTGAGAGGTAAGGTGATTACAAAAAGTGAGTGGGTGAGTGAATATTTGTTATTTTGACTTATACTGCTTCTAATCAAAGTTAGATTTTGAGCTGAACTTGATTGCTGTACAAATACCGAATCAACGTTTTGACTCATAAGATATATTTTATAAAAGGCATAGATGCTTTGTTATATCTGATTGTTCAATAAAGATGGTCAGATTTAGAAGTATATTGTGGTTATGTAGGAGAGTATTTAATCAGTGGGAATATCTCTTAAATCAATCATTGTTCATGCATCTGTATATATCATGAGTAAATAAAAACATATTGAAAAAATCATCGAGATTTCGATACTGTATGATAATTTGTATTTAGGCTCTCAGAATGTGATGAATGGGCATATGTATAAACAATTATTAGTCATCTTTATAACTTTAATTAAAAATCACTGTGTGACTCTGTATAAATTACATAGGTCTGCTAGTTTTAAGTTCGACTTAAGACAATAATCTTTTTTCCTCATCTATAACTATATATGGTATTAACTATAGTTGTATGGTTAAGTTCTGACTTTAAGATCTTGGTGAGAGATAAATCACTGCTCTCTTATTTTTATAGAAACGCTAAAAGTTTTAATATCTAAAACGTGAAGGAACAGAATTTTTATATCTGACCCAATATTTGAGCAACATATCACTGTATGAACAATATCATTTATTCTCACTTAAACTATTACATATCCAACTCATAAGTAGTTTCATCCACTATTATATGCGGAAGTATAAACTTTGAGTTATGATAGGTTGTTATGAGGAAATAGACATAATTATACATCTCATATTCGGCATAGCTATTATATCTATTTTTTTTTTTTATTTAATTGTGATATTTTAATACATAAAGAATTGAATTCATCATCATAAATCACGGGTATTATTTGAGACACGTATTTTGCAGAATGAGAGTGACAATCGACACTTCTATTACATTAGAAATTTATAGGTAAATTATAACCTTAGAGATAACAGATGAAAATAACAACAGACAGTTTTCGGCATAGACTATAACTACATAATACGCTGCACAGCTATAGGCGATATGTTGATAAAGTACAAGTGATATGTAACAGGTTTGCTTTATTTTTAAGGACTTATAAACTTGACTTATTTGAGGTTGTCCTTCCCTATGATAATATATAAAAAAATCCTCATTGCCAGCTTTAGAAAATCAAGTAAAAAAAGTCTCAACAGAATGAATATTTGTGCAGTTTGAGTATGAGAAACTAGAAAATATATAAGATTGATATTTATATATTTTATATTTTTTTTAAAATACGCGAACTTCTATCTAATTACTATTAAAATGTATATAAGTCCGGAGATATTAACAAATAAGGAATTAAGTAATAAATAAAACAATAATTAGATATATTATAGGTTATTATAGACATAATTGTAATTGCTTAGAGGATTGATTCATTTTATAATAGGTAAGATATATAGATAAATAAAAACTTTAGGCTTTAATATATAAATATATTATAATATTATATATATTAATATATATTATTTATATAATTTATTATTATATATATATATATTATTTATAATATTTATATATTATATTAATATTTATACTAGTATATATTATTTATATTATTTATAGTATATATATATATACTTAATAATATAATTATATTATTATATATCTTATTAATTATTATATATATATATTATTATTAATTATTATAAATATATATATATTATATATTTTATTATTATCTATATTTATATTTATATATTATATATTAGTATATATATATATATGATATATTATTTTATTATATATTATTTATATAAATATATATATTAATATATTATTTAATTTTATTATTATATTATTTAATATATATACTAGTTATATTGTTATATATTGTAGTATTTTATTTTATTATTATAATATTGTAGTTAAATTAAATGAATAATTATTATATTATATATTATATAAATATAATATTATTATATATTTATATTTAATATATAATTAATATATATTATATATAGGTATGTCAGCTTAATTTATTTAGTGAGCGTTATCCAGGGGGCTTGAAGTGGTGAGCTTGTTAGCCCCCACTACGAAAGTATGATCAAATATATATTTTATGTTATAAAGATATATTTATTTTCATAGTGAAGTAAAACAAAACTAAATATATATGTAATAATATAATTTATATAGTTATTATTAAATATATTTATATGTATATATTAATATATATTATATATATATTAATATGAGTAATATATATATATTTTAGTTATAGTTATTATTATATATATATATTACATTAATTTTATATTATTCAGTATATATATTATATATTTTATTTATATAGTATTATATATATTTTGAATGCTGATATATATATATAATGTCTGTTTAGTGAATAGTATTTGTAGTTTTTGTGTATTAATAAATTTTGAAGATTTGAGGAATTTTGAGGAAAGAATTTAAAGAAAAGGAAAATCATTAATCACTACAATGAATCAATAATAATAATTATTTCTCTTATTAACAATAACTCCTTTACAGCTATATAATCTAGATAAATTTACATATAATACATACATATATACATAAATACAAACAGCCAATTTTCTCACGTCTTTTTTTTTTAATTTATTTTATTAATTGTATTTTTATTTTTGTAAAGCCTTTCTTTATTACAAACTTCAGTTAAAATCCTTGAAGAGTTTTCGTTTAAAGCTAGATTTTAGATATATTTCATTATTTAAGATGCTTACATCACCCAATCACAACTTAATTGCTGATTCAATTTGGATTTAATAGTTGATTTTAAATTTATATTCTTTTTTCTTTTCATTCAATTTATATTGATGTCAATTTAGAATATCAAAATAAATGTAGCTTCTATTACCTTTATTAATATGATAGCATTATTGTCTTTCTGATAAAGTGCGCATACAGCTGTACTTATTACCATGAGTTATATGTTTTGTGGCTTAATATTGGACATTTTGCTTCTTTATTATTCCATGACCAGATTCCAAATTACACTATGTGATAATAATTATCATACATTAATAACTATACACAGATTAAAATGTTTATGGTGTTTACAAGGAACACCGATGTTAATAGCAATTCTAAGATAAGAAAAAATGAAATTTCACCTGGCTATAGACATTACTACGGGGTAGTTTAGACCGAAATTAAGGGATATGGGAAGCTAATTTGTGACCCCGTATAAGACTTACGTCAGTTTCCTAATCTTCTGGCTGTTTGGGAGAAAAATGAAATTGCAAGTAATGACTTGGAAGTTTTTTGTTTTCACTTAAATAAGCTGAAAGAAAACATGGAAACTAGATTTCAGGATAATATTGCGCTTCAAATACCCCAATGGGTATTCAACCCGTTTTCAACAGATGTGACTGCAGCTAATGTTTCACAGTCCATGCAGGAGCCCCTATTATACCTAAAGCATGAAAGTGTATGACCAACTTGATATAATGAGCTTGTATACAAAATATTGTGCGCGAAAAAAAAAGATTCGTATCCTCATCTTTGTAAAGAAATTAAAGTATTGCTTCTGGCTTTTCCTTCAACTTATCTCGTCGAAAAATGCTTCAGTGTTGTCACACAATTGAAAAACAAAGCGCCAGAAACAAATTGGATTTTACTCAGAGAGGTGATTTAAGATTATGCCTAAGTACAATCTCTCCTGACATCAATCGGTTATGTGCAAGTCACCAGGCTCAAGGCAGCCACTAGTGTCAAAAATGATGTCTTAATCGTAAAATAAATTTTTCAAGGAATATGTAAGTATTGCTTTATAAATAATAGATAATAAATAAATAAATAATAATAAATAATAATAATATAATACATAACTATAATAATAATAATAATGAATAATAATAATAATAATAATAATAATAATAATAATAATAATAAATTAAATAAAATAATAAAAATAATTATATATATATAGTATATATATATAATATATTATTATATATATACTATATATATATATATATATATAGTATATATAATAATATATAATATAGTATTATATATATTATATAGTAGTATATATATATATTATTAGTATATTATAATTATATATTATTATTATATATATATATACTAATATAATATTACCACAGAGGGACGCCACCACTTTTTAAATATAAAATTGTGAATACTGGGGGCGGTGGAGTAAGGCCGAATTATTCTTAATCTCGAGGGGGCCGTTGGTTTGAACAAAAGTTGAGTAACCAACTGTATTAGACAGTGGTGTAGTGGAGCGGAACACGTGGGAACGGCGTTCCCACACTGGTTTTCGCATAGTAAAAAAAAAAAAAAAAAAAAAATAATATTGCCAATTTACTTATTTATTGAGCGAGAAAAACCCTGAAACCCGAACAAAGAAGGACGCATTTGCTGATTATATCTTGTAAAACGGTTGAATTAATATTTTCTTGGGATTTGTTTTAATTTTTCTCTTTGTTCGATTTCATGGAATCTGTTTATTAAAAATGAGGTTATGTAGTTTAAGGTTAGTTTTTAACCTACATAGAAATAGTTTGAATATAAGTCATAGTATTATTTTTTAATGAAATGTATGATGTTAGATAGATTACGTTAAAAAAATAAAGTAGAGTGAGAGAGAGCTATAAGTTGAAATTAACGCTTTACTATTTCGTTATCTTTGTTGATTTACCACTATAATTAAGTGTATTGCCGATATTCAATTACTCACCCAGTAAATTCTTGAAGACGTCAGCGGTTATTCAGCGAGGCTCAGATAGCATTCTATGCTCTTAGCAATTGTAGGCATTCTAAGAAATCATATAAACTACCACTTTCCTTACAGTATAATTTGACAAATATATTATAGACGTTTCCCTACACTGGAAAAGTTTGACCAACTACACCATGGTATTAGACAAAAAAAGGAACTAAAAAATTTTGAAAGTTGAAAGTGAGAGGGGCCTAATGCCTAACTTTTGAAGAGTGAGAATTCTTGAGGAAATAGCTATGGCCCTCCCGGACCGTAGGTGCTATATACATTTTTTTTATGTATAGTGAAAAGGTCGAGAAAGACCACAAAAAATGATATAATTTTGACGGTTTGAAACATGACCTAGGCCTAACTAGGCCTAGTTAGAGCTTGAATTTTTTTTAAGGAAAACACAGAAAGCGGGAAATGGTTTAGGCAATGATGCATTGCTTTTCTAACTCTCTTACCAAATTTTGAATTAAATACACTAGGACTAACTAAACTTAGGACAAAAACGCCAATAGGCTAGTCTCGATAGGCCCATGTGGCTTCTACCGTCTCTAATTTTTTTCATATGTTCAAACAAACCTTAATTTTAAATTGATTTTGACCTAATAATACCCAAAATAGCGAAACTGCTATAAGCCTCGGAGATAGTTTGATTATAATTTGCCAATATATGTAGCCGTACGAGTTATCAAGAGCGACTTTTCACAAGCACGTTCGTTGCAGAAAACCTAAACTGATTTAACAACACATATCTCTGTAACGAAATCTTAATCTAAAAGCAAGAATTAAATTTATCCCAAAAGAAGTCTTTGAATGTTAATTAAATACTCAAAGAATTAATAAATACAAGTTACAATTGGTGTAAAACTACAATAAGGCTCCTTACTTGAGGTTTGCTGTGGTTAAGTTGACAAAGACTTTTTGGTCGCTTGAGGAAGATGCTAGTAGCTTTTAAAGATAAACTTTGTGGTTGGTTGGCTTTTAATTAAATATAAACTAACTCCCACTTATTAGGGTTTTTAACGATTTTTGAATAGATGAGTATGAAGGTTAAAAAGAGGACTAGAGGTTCAAGTTGATACAGGTTAAGAAAGGCGAAAAGTATAACCATTTGCCCTGTCCTACTACCCTGTACATTTTTGATTTTATTAAAAATTTGATTTCACAACGCAACGACAATTAGGGCCGCTTATTGAATTTGAAGTGACAAACCTTAATAGTAATTTTTTTTTGACCTTACAATTCTAGATGTGAATGTGCAATTATATCCAATGGAGACAAAAAATATAAATTCCGCTATAAACTAATCTCACAATAGGAAGATACTGCGCGCACTGGATCATGTATGTCGTGAGTGGCTAATGATTTATTGCGTAATTATTTTCTATATCCTAACATAAACTTTAGAAGAGATATATTGTAGGAAGGTATGCTAATTTTGACGCGCGTGTTGATTTTGTCTTAGTTATCTCGCGTAGAAATCTTAGAAGCATACGTGATAAATGAGAGGAGCCAAGCAAAATAGAATGGATATATATGTGGGTAAACGTATACCGGATATATAATTGTTTACCTAGGTGACTAAGCCAAATTGGGTGGATTTTTAGTTACAGTAATTTAAACAAAAAGCCCCTAGGTGTTGCTTATTGTTCGGAAGATTCTGCATGTAGCGATGGGTATTTCTGGTTAGCTGGGAGTTGATACCTGGAGAACAAGTCGCCCTACGAATACTGGGCCCGATGTGGCTCTTACAGTACTCTATATTCTTAATGTCTTCTTAAAAGAGGTATTGTTTTATCAATTGACCAGCTGAATCGACGGGGGCTTGGCCCGTTTCCATGGTACTCGCAATTTTCCTTGTTCTGTGATTGGGTTCATGTAAGCTTTTTTTTCCATTCGGAAGCTTTTCCGGGTCAATTTTGCACACGGAATGCACTCGGGCTTCTGGAAACGCAGCTATAGAGTTTTGCATCTTAGCATAGTAGAAATATATTTATAATGTTGAATCTTTCTAAGAGTAGGCGGCTACACACATGCGCGAGTTTGTCGAACCTTTTGCCAAAAAACACAAATCCCCCCAGTATGTGTATGGGGTCATCTTGTGGCAAAGCTTCTGTTCATAGGTTTGCTTTGGTTTGGGCCCAATACACAAATCTTCTTCCCACAAGCGGATTGAACAGATTGTGCATTTGGCAAACTCAAGTAAACATGAAGCAAAGCTCTGCCAAAAATGTGCCCATACACACATGGGGTGTTTGGCAAAGGGTTTTATTTATTTATTTATTTATTATAAGGGCGTGGTAAAGCCTTAACATCGGCACCGACTTACATCAAATATTTTGGATGTAAAAAATCTTTGTATTTAAATCATAAAATTATATTATAAAATAAAATAATAAGTAAATGAATTAACAGTATGAAACTAATATACATTGAAGACATGGAATAAAGACAAAATAAATAAGGTAAAATATGGTAAAATCAGCATTTCTTAATTGTAAATAGCGTTAAAAATATATTTTATCAACATTATTAAATATATAACAAGAATAAATAAATAAATGAAACTAAAAGAAATGAAGATATAAGTTTAAAGTAAAATAAATAAATATAATATGGATAAAGTCATTTAAAATAAACCAATAACTCTACATATGAGACACCAAAATACGGAACAAAAAAAAAAATAAAATAAAATCAAAATATAATCAAAATGAAATTTTTAAGAATAAGAAAATTAACTAAAATTTAAATAAAAATAAAATATGTAAAAAAAACTACCTCAAAAAATCTAAGTACGCTATTCCCGAGATATAATAGATAATAACATATTTGTGAAAACTTAGTAAATATATATAAAACAGGAAAATAAAAGAAAAGAAAATGAAATAAAAAATAAAATAAATAAATACGGATACATCATTATACCAATAAAATAAAAACTTATTATAAATAATACATTTGTATTCATAACTGGGTTACGAATTTTGGGCCCATTTATATACTGCTATTTTAACTGGTCCAAATAATTTTATGTTCATCATGAATTGCTATTACATTATAATAAAGATATACAAACACTTCAGATTAATGAAGATTAAGTAAAGGGATGCATGCACTTTTCCCTAAGATTCTGTAAATTATCTATAATAATTATAACACATATAAAAAATACTAAAAATAAATGGTTTTTTCTAATTCCACAGTATCATCATTTCGGTATATTTGAGGATACAAAGCGACTTTAATTAAAGGGACGAATAATAATTAAAAGACAAAATATAGTGTATCATTATCAATTGTTAAACATAATAAAATAGCCAAGACTATATATGTCATTTATGATATTCAGGTATGCAACTAAGTGGCCTTTATTGCACTAATTATTTAATTTGCCTTATAATTATAGCAACCGTTTCTCAATATTACCAGTGGGCTCTATCATCCTACCACTACCACCACTAATTCTTATCCCTATGAATAATATTATTATATTAATTTATAGTTATTTATTTTATTGATTACGCTATTTATGTTCTATAGTATTTTATTATTATTATTGATTTATTAATTATTATTATTATTATATTAATTATTATTATTATTTTATTATTTTATTATTATTATTATATTTTATTATTTTATGATTATTATTAATTATTATTATTATTATTATTATTATTGATACTATTATTATTATATTATGATTATTATTTTAATTATTATTATTTATTATTATTATTCTTATTATTATTATTATTAATTATTTTATTATTATTATTACTTATTTTATTTTTATTTTAGTATTATATTATTATTATATTATTTATTATTATTATTATTATTATTATTATTTTATTATTATTAATTTAATTATTATTATTTATTATTATATTTTAATTATTTTTGCATTTCATTTTTTATTATTTCCTATTTTAATCATCACCATTGTTATTGTCATTTTTTGTGAAGACATCCTTTTTTCTATTCTCTCCCCACATCTTCCCAAAACTGTATTTAACTTCTCCAATTTGTTGAGATCTAAAATAGCCATCTCCAGCAACCTCTTTGATGCTGTCTGCATGGTGGTCTTTTCTGAAGTTTCACTGGAGTTAATTTCTAAGAGATCTTCATATTCTGGGCAGATACAAATGATGTGTATCAGATCTTCTTCAACTCCACATACTGTTCACAGTTAAATTTCGCCATTTTGGAACCTGTCTTCTCCATTTTAGGTTCAAACGTATTGGATTCTGGCCCTGGGAAAAGTATCACTAGGAGTAGAAGGAGCTTGTCGTACTCTGAGCTTTTCTTACAATTCCTATTTTCATTTCGGTAATTTGTAGACTTTCTTTGCTTCCTATTTCTTCTTTCCATTGATGTAGGTCCCAAGCTTTTACTTTTTCAGCAATCTCTTTCTTGTCAAGGCCTTCCTATTGCTACTCATGCTATCATCAACTTCTTGTCGCATGTACCATATTTTTTTCCTCTTCTGCTGTTCATTTTTTGAAGTATGATGGTTTTAAGACTTCTTTTTTTTCCTTCTGATTATCTGTTTCATATATTTTTAGCTTTGTTGTTTTATGTATTCTTCTTGGGCATTGAATGACTGCTGCCATATCTCTTCCCCTCAGTAATCGCAGTGGGGGTGTACCTAAGTCCCGTCCTGGTTATTTCCTGTATACTGTGGTTTCTCAATAATTTTAGGTTCATCTTCGGCAGGGCGAAGGTCACGGTTAATACGTCGGTTACGAAGTAAGCTAGCTCCGATGTCTGTTTTTCGCTTCCAGACACAGGTAGGGTAAGATAAGTACCCGGAAAATGTGTCCGGGCACAATATAGTGGGTGGGTTATTCGCCGTTCTTGTTTGTGAGTGCGAATTGATAAAAGTAATTTCCAAAATGTTTTTAAGGCGTCTGGTTTCATTTCTGAAGGACATGCTTGATTATGCTGTAGGTCCGAGAAATAAGTAAAGCATGACGATTGCGGATTGGTTAATAATAAAAACAAATATCTCAACAAAGAAATGGTCTCTCCTAATTTTTTAACATTATTATAACGTGTTTTCAAGACCTAACGTCATATTGAGCACTTCGTATTGGGATGAATAATATAATTGCAGCGCATTTTATGAGTGTCAAAATTTTTAGGAAAGAGAAGGGTAATTAAAAATATTTTATGCGGGATTTATGAAAGGTAAAGCTCTTTGTTGTAATAACGATATCGGGTCATCATATTTGGTTTTTGCCCCTTTTGGCACAGGAATGTAAAGTCGCCGACGACGGAGTAGAGTCGAAAATCTTGTGAATAATATAACTGATAATTCCTTTACATTATATCTATGCATCCTTAGTTTCAAGTTATGACAGTCAAGATATTCACAGTGGGCCTATCTAGACTGCAACTAAGTGTTAATATAGATAGAGAGCCGCGATACCCGCACCACAAGGACTTGGTCGACAAAACATAGAGGTATGACTAGACTACGTAAGCAGTCACTAGAAATAACAGCATCTTTTACGCCCATGGGCTTCCATCCTGGCCGTCCTGGCTTGTGGGAGTCTCCGTCTTCCTGTATCCTATTGCTATCTCACAGCACACAGCGCGGCCTAATCAGCGGCAAGTCTTTCATGCAGAATTTGTACCACCACGTCCATAAAACTGATCTGCACCTTGGATCGTGAGGTATGACGCAAGCGGGGCCTATCACCCCGCTTAGGTGAAGTCGTGCAGAGGGGGTCTCACCCCATTTGTACTACAATCAGGCTACGCACTCTTCGCATCTTAATGAAAGACTAATGAAACAACATCGCTTGCTCGTTCTTTTAGGAAAAAAGTTCACAGCCTCTTCGCTGGGTTGTCAAACTCCCATGGATGTCTTAATTAAAAAAGGGAATAGTAGCGAGAGGGCTTCACCCCGTTTTATAAAGTTTTATCAGGATATACTCTCTAAGAAAAAATATCAATATATAGATACTCTGAGGATTCATCAAGGAGGTTGGTGTCTGAGTGCTCTTGCATTTGGCGTGTAAATTTCGTGTATTATTGTGTAGTTTTGTTGTGTCATTGTATCTTTTTTTTTTGGGGGGGGATTACATAGGTGGTGTTTGCCTAATTTGTGTATCTGTATTTTTTAAAGTAAGTGTTTCTTATAAAAATATTACACAGTATGTAGACTATTGGAGATTAGGCTAGTGTTTAGACTGCGGTAAGCCGCTTGGTGGAATAGTCCAGCTTAGAGGTATTGTGTGTTGGCAGTGGTGTTTATGCCGAGTTATTTTTGTTCATTAAAATGATATTTCTGAGTGTTTAATTACAGGTCTGTGTTTTAATCCTTTATTATTTTTGTGATTTAATATAAATTTAAGTTCCTAGAGCGAAGTGAGCTAGGGAGTTACCTGATGATTTGATGTAAATTGCTGAGTTTATTTTGGATTCTAAATAGTTTTTCTAGTAATATAATTACGGTCTTAATAGTATGACTTAATTATTTGTAGTTTAGTATAGTCGATTAATCTAACTTTATAGTTAATTCATCCATGAGCTATATATCCGAATTAGAGCCACTTAAAGGTTGTATATATCCATTAGCTAGGAGTCTAAGTAAGATTTAATTAGTAACATTGTTCTATAAGATATTTTTATTGTCTTTTTAGGACTTTAGCAGTTTTAAGACTTGTGCGAGTTGGTAAGAATAGTCGGTACAGATTGTAATTGATATAATTTAAAGTATTATGTCCTGTGTGAATAACTGCCGTGAGAAAGGGGATTGTATTAGCGCTCGTGTTTTGCTGTTTTGATACAGAGAAGTTGTGTGTAGGAAGGAAGAGGTTGGACACAGACTGAATAAATATTAAATGAAGTTGAAGAGTTTATTGAGTTGAAAGGAGGGAAGTGGTTAAAAAGTTATTAGGGATGTCGAGGCGAGGAGGAATTGCGATATAGATTAGAAAAGGATCAGTTGATTCATCTAGGTCAGGAGAATGAGATGGAAAAGTAAAGTATCTGTAGGTCTGCATGGATGAATGGAGTGTAGTTTAGAATGTAGAAATAATATTAAGGCTGAGGCAGTCTCGCATAGTCAGGTTATCAGCTCTGTGACCCTGCAGTAACAGGTCGAAGGCTTGTCTCAATAGACATTGGGCGGGATAGGATTATAGAGGGCCAGTGGGGTCAGTTTCAGTAGTTTGAGTTGGTTCGTAGGGAAAACTTGTGGGGTGAGCGGATTAATCTGGATCTTTGTCAGAATTGGACCCTGTGGATATTTTTTTTTTCCAATGTCATCAGCGTCAGTCACGCGTTGTCTTTCCCAATATATTGCGTAAATTAATGATCGAAGATAGTAATAATGGTGATGCCGTATCGATTAATCCTAGATGAATATCATCAATTACATAATATAATTTAGCTATTATATGATATATATATACATTATATGTTATACCATATATCAGTGTTTAGTCGTCATATTAATATACTAGTATTAAATGAAGTATTTAGGTACTAAAATTATGAAAGGACTGCTAGGGTCTGGGGCTAAAGGCTTTCCACCATGACACGTTAAAGGAGGATTTTATTCATGTAATTTTTATTTTAGATATTTTTGCTATATCATCCAAAACTCTCATTAAATTTCGTTTCAGTGTTTTATTTAGTGAATAATTATTTCAAGTTTAAGCGTTTAATATAGCCGTCGGCCATTCGATTTTGTCTATCTACCTGCCAATGGCTGGGCTGGAAATAACTCAAGAACAAGGTGAGCATGAAATGGTGAATAATAGCTTTTGGGGCAACTTTTGCCAACGGCCGTAAATCACCTTTCAACTGGTTTATGAGCTTTTCAACTCGCTCAAGTATATATGTTGTAAATTATAGAAAGGTATCACTCAAAATATGGATTGCCAATGTATTTTGAAAAACAAATTTGATTATGATAGCCGAATCGTTGATTGTCAACTGAGGTGAGCGGCTTTTGAGGGGGTGAACTTCCAAGCAATCGTTTATGACTAGGTCAGCATGTCTAACCCATCGTGAGACAGCACCAGCGACCCCCCTTTTTGTTAGAGTACTATAATTTTTAGAGATGAATATGTCAGAAGGATCCTTAAGTGAAATCAGTGCAGGAGGATGTTTTAAATCTAACAAGATGCTATAATATAAATGGTATATAACATCTCATGAAGGGTGGTTCCCTGTTATAGTCATCTGTAACAAGAAGGTTTACGTTGGTGATTGAAGTATAATAGAAATCGTTTAGCAACCCATAGAAATTGGTGAGTTGATACATTACATAGCATACCTTCAATCATTATTTAACATAAATAGGCTTTACATTATTAAAGTGTTTAATGCAGTTGTGCTGTGATTTTCTTATTTTATGTCACATGTATTAATTGAAAGAACTTACTATGGGATAGGGGCCATGATATATGGGTTATGTTTGGTTTCGGCCAATGGGTTTTTTATATCAATCTTGCATCTTGCAGACATTTGGCACATATTATTTGGGGTTCTTGGCAGGTGAATTCATCTGGAGGACAGAGGGAGATCAACTAAATAATAGATTTTAGTTTTCAGGTTAGTTTTAATGGACATTGAGGAGGGAGCGTCCAGGCTGGTTTAATGCTCCAGGGAGTAGTTGATTTTGCCCATCATTATATGGTCATGGGGGTGACTCTTCTGAATCATGGGGCGTAATACGCGCAATAGGACATGGGGAGAAGGATCTGCAATAAATCCTGTGTCACTATTGCAACTTGACTGACAAATGGCTCATAGATCTCAAACAATGTTGCATGGGAGTTTTCGATATGAGGCATGGTTGTGGGTATGGCAGGGCAATGGCGGAGGTAAGTTATGGGACGGGATCCACTCCTCACGAGCGCGCACCACTGCTGAATAGTCGACGTACTGGCGTTCTCTTACACAGTATTCCTACCATTACCAGCATGGGAGACATCTTCGATAGTATACCTCCACGTAGGGATAGGGTTTCTATTTTATTCTAAGGAAGAACACGAGAATAAGGGAGTCCATCAATCATGTTAAAGGTACTGTTATGGTTTTGACATTGGAGGGGCTTAAGAATGGTCCAAATGAGGATACTGGAGATATTAGGCCGTAGTGGGCTTAAGATTATATGGAGGGCTTACTTTTGCGAAAGATTATGGATGTTCTGCATGCATCACAATTTGTACAATTGGCTTTACGTATTTGGCAATTTTATTTCATACAAAGCCGCTTTTCAAGGGAGCGTTTCCTTAAACCAAAATGCCATAAGATGAGAATAGAATACAGGTAGAGAATAAGGATTCTGGAACAAGACACGTGATTATGATGGATAGATTACTATCAACGACTAGTAGAAGCTAAGTCATTCCTATAATATAGTCTTTGGTTGGTAGCTTAAGACCCGTATTTTCTTGGTTTATAAGATAATTTTCTGAAGTTGTACAAGTTTCTTGTGCTGCTTGCAGTTCTTTGTAGTCAATCTTACACTTGAAAAGCTTAAATACATCATCTCGGCCGGAATATTGAAATTTGATGTCAAAGAGCATAGAGTCAATCTCTGTTTTGAAGGAATTCTGCTGGGTAGCTCTCCCCTGACTCTAGCATCGTGGATGGTTCACAGACTTCATCACAGATAGGCTTTTGAGATGACCTTCTAGCTTCAGGCGATTCTGAGTCTCCGTTGAAGAGAGAGCTGTTAGCGAATCTTGTCTACTGTTGTTTCGCAGATGTGAAGGAGGGGCATTTGATGGCCATTCAGTGGGTTCTTGAGCGTGGATTTCTGCTTGGAAATGCTGCAAGATATTTTTCAGATGTTTATATTTATATGCAGTGCAAATCTACGCTGACAAGAAAGTTAGGTATCCTGCTGTTATCCGGTTGCTAGCTAAGTGTTAGATCAGTCGCCTTTTTATGTGGACGTGTGGATGGAAAGATGTCAAAAACACATCTTTACCTTTCCTTGCTCTCTCTATGTGGGTAAATTTTTTCAGTTGTTACCCAAGCAAGAGTTTCCTTTGTCTATATATCTAGGATATACGTCGAATTGCACTAGGATTCAATCGATGAACTGTATCATCCAGTGAACTTGTTTTGTTTCATTTTCCCGTAGAACTCACGCAAGAGCTGTCCGACTAGCATCAGTGGGAAAACATTTGAGCTATCGAAGAAAAGCCCAAAGGTTACATCATTTTGAGGGCGCAATTTTGGCCCTAATTAAAGGCTTTTTTCTGCTCAGGATTCCATTTTACTTTGCGTTTAGAGTATGGTGCACCTTTGAGAAAAGAAAGAAAGAGAGAACTATTTTCAAGAATACCGAGAGAAAGGCAGCGGAAATGTTTAGAACTGCTATGGAAGAACTAACTTTGATAGTCCTTAGTTTTGGGATATTCATAATGCAGTGGTTTTTCCTGCAATAGGTGAACATGGAGCTTCCGACACATCATAAACTAATTATGTAACCCGAGACTGTCCCAATGGCCTTGTATCAGCCAATCTCGATACAGAGTTTAAAAACCGATCCTACGTCTATTTTAAATCTTCATGTGTTCATCATGAGTGGGAGTGGCGATGAGGATATCATATATAAAAATGTTAGGGATTTTAGAAAGAATTAAGTATGTTTGTTGGTAAATAGTGGGCTAGAAGGAAGCCTTCTACATGCTATTTAATAACGCCAAAAGAAGTATTTATGTTA